>JAQGBA010000733.1:0-25276 GCA_034698125.1 Prionchulus punctatus
TTTACTGGCTACTGGCCGAAGAGACGCACGTTTAATACTCGTTTTCGGTATTCCCTACTAGCACACTACATGACCCATGCAGTCAGACTTAAAACTGGAGGTGTCACCCCGTGAGGTTCCCTTGTTAGTAATTATTGGACTCCCATCTCTGTTGTAGTTATTAGATATTACTGTACCATATTCCCATAGCATAGCATCGTATCCATATTACTGCACTTATCTCATTATGTTAAGCTAATTATCCCTACATTATTACTGTATGTTATATTATCTCGGATTAATAAAATCTCATCTCATTATTGTCTTCTCTTTTACATACTAACGAAATCATTTTATTGAAACTCAATATTCTCTATTGTTACCAACCATACTTTACCTTCGGTTTTTTTCCAATACTTAATGCCAAAATAACTAAGTACCAATATTCCTTATGTTATATTATACATACCTATTAATAATGTACTCGTTACAAACATGTTTGAGATATTTCAGTATCTGCGTCGCTCCAGTGAAAATTGGTATCCTGTTCTGTTTGCGACCCAAGTGAGAGTGCTTGAGAGGTTCGTGAGCATAAAAAGTTCTTGAAGAATAAATTTAGTACAGAAAACTTGGATTCTATTGTATGTATCTTGTAATCTATAGAAAGAAACCATCACTTGTACTGGGTTAGCTAAATGGCTGAAGCGAATTATCTGCAGAATTATTGCTATAATTCAATACTGCAGGTAATTGGCTGGTTCCACCTTAGTTTATCAGTATCGTGTTTGTTCATCATTTGCTAACTTGCTAGCACATTTCATTAGTTTTTACTGCTAGCCGATTACAGTACGCGTACATGAGTGATGATATAAAAACTTTAAAAGTTGTCAAACATTCACTTTTTAAATACGAGGTTCAGTCCATCTCCGATAGGTAACAAGGTTCCATACACACGAGGATCGGCTCTTATTTTTTTGTTCAAGTCGTCGATAACTTGCGCATCCATATTCTTTTCATCTTTCAACACTTTTCCACCCCTCAAAGCCTAAAATAAACAAAATTCATTCCGATGACAAAGTCCTAGAATCGAATAAAGTCCAACAAGGAATTATAAAGGTGCAAATACAAGTTGTGTAAATCCATAGCATCAACCCTCGATACTTCAGCGCAATTTGTTCAAAGCTAATTGTGCCGAATGCGAAGGCGGTACAGAACACAATATATTTTTTTCTACTAGAAAACAGTCAACCAAGGATGTCAGATTGTCTGGTGTGGAACTGTTGAAGGTTGGTTGTATTTTCAAAGGAACGTGCCCGAGCTTGTTTACCCTGTTAGCTTGTTTACTTGTTTGCTGTTAGCTTATATTGCTCTATGTTGAAGGCGTTGACTTACGTTATCAACTGCTATGATTCCTCCAGATCTCAACAACGAAAGGCACATTTCGTAATATCCTATGTAGTTCTCTTTATCAGCGTCGATGAATGCGAAATCATATGTTCCAGCTTCGCCTCCCAAAATCAACTCATCTAATGTTTTTAAAGCAGGTTGGATTTTTAATGTCACCTTATGCGCAACTCCAGCCTATAAAAACAATCATTAAGGTCACGAAAATAAAACAACATTGGTTGGTTTAGCATGACTTCTTACTTCGTCTATGTGCTTTTTCCCTATTTTCACATAAGCTTCGTCCGAAACGTCCATGCTTACTACTTTGCCATCGGCTGGCAAGGCCAAGGCCCATGTTAAAGTACTGAGTCCAGTAAAAACGCCAACGTCCAGCGCTTTTTTAGCTCCAATCAATTTCATTAGATTACTGCACAGTTGCATGATATCTGTTGAACCCATCATCCCAGCCCGTGGGATGTTTCCTGTTAACGTTTCCTGAAAGTAAATAAAGTGTATTCCTTCTTAATACAGAAAACAAAAATTATTACCTCAACTTACTTCGATAACTTTTTTCTGTGTAGAGTGGAGTTCAACACTATGTTCTAAACAATACAAGGTCCGAGGGTCAGTGGACATATAGGCCTTGGTGGACATCTTTTTTTAATATTAACAGTGACTAAGCACTACTTAAACCTGGAACAGGAATAACGGATGCAAATGAAGACAATGTTGTAAAAAGAAAACGTCTCCAGTGCAACACTGGACAAAAATTTCGTTTTAACATGACAGAACCTAGTACATGTTTGACAAAACAAATTTATTTGTAAACAAGTTTATATTTTTCCACCAACAAAGATGTTCCATGACGGCATGCAATAATTCGACTAACTCGTATAATCTAAATTTGCCAATTCACATCTTTCATCACAGGAAATATTCATTTTTCGAATGAAGAGACAAATCACGTTTCAACTTAAATTAAACTTTAACACTGAAACCTTCTGATTTGCATTATAGTGCGACCGAGAGAACGCAGGTCCTGAATTTTTGGCGGTACACAATTAACGAAAAAGGTTGTAATGTTTATCTCACGTCAGTTCCTGTTTTACGTGTAAAAACAAATAAAGCAAGCTCTTTTAATAAAGTAAAATAAAATATAAGTAGAGCTGCTAAATAACAGAGTAAATCTTCTAATCGCAATGAAAGTTTCATAAAAGTAAAGTTGAGTATAAATTTTGGCTATAGAGAAAGATTTTTTCATTTTTTAAAAGCAAGGTTCAGCCCGTCTCCGATTGGTAACAAGGTTCCATTGACTCGAGAATCAGTTTTAATTTTTTTGTTCAAATTGTCGATGACTAGTGTGTCACCCGTCTTTTCCGCTTTCAAGACAGATCCTCCCCACAAAGCCTAGAAAAAAAACAAAAGTTATTGTTTACAAGCTCTGGAACACATGCACGATAACGCATTAGAATGTAAAAGGATATCCATCATGGGTTAAGGGTAAATGAAACTATAAAGTAGTCAGCATGGTTTGCAGCGCTTATGGTAGAGAGTCTGGATGAACTATAGTGTAAGTAAGATGTCTTCATCTAATATAACCATTACATTATCAACTGCAATGATTCCACCAGATCGCAGCAATGTAAGGCACTTTTCGTAATACGCTATGTAATTCTCTTTATCGGCATCGATGAAGGCGAAGTCGTACGTTCCGGTTTCTCCCGCTGAGATTAACTCGTCCAACGTTTGTAAGGCAGGTTGAATTTTTAAGTTAACTTTATTCGCAACTCCAGCCTGAAAACAGCAGCCAAATACAATAAAAAGACAGTGGTCAGATTAAAAGTATACTACTTACTTCCTGGATGTATTTCTTGCCTATTTTGTTATATGCTTCATCGGATACGTCCATGCTCACTACTTTACCATCGGCTGGCAAGGCCAAAGCCCACGTTAAAGTACTAAGTCCGGTGAAAACTCCAACGTCCAAAACTTTCTTGGCTCCGATCAATTTCAAGAGATTACTGCAGAGTTGCATGATATCCGTGGAACCCATCATTCCTGCCCATGGCAACTGTTTCGTTTCCTTACAAAGCAAAGTTCTGTTCGTAATTTGTAATAAAAATATAGTCAAAAACATTTTATGTTACTAACTTCGATAACTTTCGCCTGAGTAGGGTGTAGTTGGGCACTATGGTCCAAGCAATACAACGTACGAGGATCGGTGGACATGAAAGCCTTGTTCATCGACATATTTTTAAATGCTAAAAGTTTAAAGTTTAAAACTGGCTTGCTAAAATCGTACGTATATTCACATACACTAGTTAAATTTCAAACTAACTAAAATGTCTGTCGCAAGTTTAGCGTTTGAAAATGACAATGCACAAATATTACTCAGTAGGAACCTGTTTTGCTGAAAATCAATCGCCTATGTACACAAGCCAAGCCACTATAGTTCTCGATAGTTTGGTTGCTAGGCGTGAAAAGGAGTTTTTGCACAGCTACAAAAAGTGCAACGTAACATGTGAAACTGTTTTTTTATTCTGTCCATATTGGTTTTAGCAAATAATGAGAAAATTTTACGATATTAAACAACAAAGATTGCTTTACCATGTCTAAGGTTAATAGTTTTGTTGAACTGTAAAAAACGGCTTATTTTATGGCAAACCATTGAGCTATCTTGCTAACTTTTGAGCGGGTAACGAAGACAAAGTGAACAAACAGACTTTAGATTTATATTCACGTTGAATGTACTAACGGCTAATGCTAACTCAAAGATGCTAAAGAACGGCTTTAATGCTGAGTCAAAGATGCTGAATCTGCATATGCAATCAGATTGATCCCAGCCCTTCTTTATTCCTTGGAGCACAATATCGGACCTTAATTCTTGATACTTACCTAATATGACATATTGCGCAATATCACTCACCTGTACACCAATCCATTCACCTATATTTTGCAAATCCCAATATAGACATCCCATTACTGTGCGTCAACGTCCACTACGCCATAACGAGGACGCCAGCTAGTCATTGCCGCCGGTCAAAATGTACATTGGAAACCCTTGTGACAGGGACGTTCTTGTTGTAGCTTACCCTCAAGGGAAGCTTGATCGCCTTGGTAAAACCGTGGCCTAGTTTATGTTTATGTACATCGGACACGACTGACTGCTTTGGCACTCGTGATCCTGCCCAGTTCATGTGACTCACAGTGAAGGTCTGCAGGTCCGAGGCAGGATACTCATGTGTACGTCTGCAGATATGAACCACCCACTAAACGCTGCAGAATTAGCAAGTATATATTTTGGCAAAAAACGGAATCATTAATGAGTGTTGTTTTACAACAGAAGCGTTTTTCTAACCACCACTCATTTGCACACCCAGGTGGACAAACTTTGCTACTACTAACATGAGCAACACAAGTAACGTGCCCTCACATTGTGTTTTATTATCCACTTTACCGATACCTACCTTCATATCGCCTAACGTTTTGATCATTTCTCTGTTCAAGTTTACCATTTTACTGCCAAGACCTTCCATTCTAAAAAAGAATGATATTTGGCATAAGTCTGTTATGGTACTTTATCTCACCAAGTATAATATACCGGGTCATTTCTTGGTGCTAATTTGCATAATCCCGCTGTAGGAATTCCCGTACGGGAAAAGCGTTAGCCTAAGCCTAAGGCCATAGCTTAAACTGAAGCCGTAGCCATAGCCATAGCCTAAGCCAAAGGCCATAGCCAAAGCTTCCCAAGGCGGGATTATGCAAATTAGCGGCCAGAAATGACCCGATTTTGAGGAAATATCATTCACTTACCAATTTTGTCGGCTAATTAGTTGAAAAATACTTAAATTGGTGGCCGCTAATTAGTCGAATCGCTAATCAAAATCGTTATCGCCGTTCATCGTCGTCGATCAACTCGTTCATCGATCACCGTTCGCCGTTCTCATTCGTCGTCGTCGTCGTCGTTCGTCATTTGTTCGTTTCGTCATCGTTTCGACGTCGATCAAATTTTTTTCGCCTTCACCGTTCGCGTTTCGTCGTTCGTCGTTCGTCGATCGAAATCGTTATCGCCGTTCATCGTCGTCGATCAACTCGTTCATCGATCATCGTTCGCCGATCTCGTTCGTCGTCGTCGATCGAATCGTTCGCCGTTTGTTCTTTTCGACATCGTTGAATCCGTTCGTTCGTCGTCGATCGACCTCGATCAAATTTCTTCGCCGGCTCGCCATTCGTTTCGATCATTGTCGTCGTCCGTTCGTTTCGACATCGATCAAGTTTTTCGTCGGCTTTGCCGTTCGTTCGTAGCCGTTCGTAGCCGTAGAACCGTAGTTCGACGACGGCGATGACGATCCGAGACCCGACCGACTTCGACCCTCGTCGTCGCATCAACAATGATCGACCGACCAAAAAAACAGTTTTTTTGCATACATATAGGTGGCAAAGAAAAGGGTTGGCCAGTGCCGTTTTTTTGTTACCTTTTTTTAAGTACCTTTTACTTAAATTAGTTGGTTAGTTGTGGCGAAGTGAGGTGATGTGACACTTTCACCTGCTAGCACTGGCCAGACTACTATTTTGCAATAATACTTATCAAGTTCTTGATAACTCGGAGGTAGTTTCTGCAAATTGCTTGACTTTATTTTGCGATATTTCATTGTTGTTCTATGCTATTATATGGAAAAGCTGAAAACACGGTATCAAACAAGAAATTCAATTGAACAAATTCATATTTTGCACTAAGAAACGAACCTGAGCGCCAAACTGGCGCGCGCCAATCTACGTATAGATCAATAGAACGCCGTGTGTTTGCCAAGTAAACAAAATAACCACGTCCAACATTTGCGAAAAATCGCCTCTTGTTTGCTCTAAACGCGATTGACAACTTTCGTGATCAATTGTGCGTGTAACAAAGAAATATCCGCTGGTATGTAAACAAATTTTCCGTCTTCATTAAAATCAGCCAGTTGCATTTTTTCATTAAAAGCACCCATTGCATTTTCATACCTGTATTTGGACGTTTTCTCGAAAGTTTTCAATGTTTACGTAAAATATAAACAACGTTCAATTTGCTCAAATGCATCATCATGTTGATTTTTTTTTGTTTTTCATTGTCAAAAAGGAAACACACCTGCTGCTTTTGGCCATATTGGACGTTGTTTTTTTGCTTTTCAAAATGGAATGTAAACAACTTGTTTAACTGGCTTTGAAAGCTAAAAACAAATCAAATGTGTTTTAACTTGGACGTCTCTTGGTTGTGATTTTTCACTTTTACTTTGCGTTACGTTACGACTGTAAAGGAGTATTCTTTCAGCCATGGATAAAGTTAATCCTATTGAATGGTCGGATAAGTCATCCGACTATAGTCCGTTGATCCCTTCATTTGAACTATTGAAATTACACAAATTGAAGAAATTGAACGATGATAATTTGTTCGCAGTGGACACTAAAGGTTTGTACGATTTATGAAATTAATGTGAAAGACAGCAGTTACGATTTGCGCAACCTGGATTTTTTATCTTACGATTAATTCCATTGTCTAATGAATTGTTGAACACACTCTCTTTTTCATTTAGATAGCCTCAAGTCTAATTCTAGTCAGAACGACCCATCAAATAGTTCCGAATGTCACATTCGTCATCGAAAGCCTCAATTAGCCGCAAGGTCAGATTCATTAGAAAATCCGACAGATGTGAAAGAAGAACTTGCCACACCGCCCGTGGAAGTCGCACGCGAAGCTATGCTCGATGAACATCTTGTAACTGGCCACACCGCCCAGCCTCCCGTGCAATACAAAAAGATGTCCGATGACAGTCGGATTGAACCAAAGATTTCATTGGAACCGGTTAAAACAAATGATATGTCGAAATCAGATATCAAATTAATGATGTATCGAAATCAAATATGTTTCTTTGTACTTGTCGTTGCCATGACCATATTCTTACCATTGCCGATATTCATTTGCGGTTTGCTTTGGGGAATTTATTTGACAGTGCTTGTTTTCCGTGTTGTTTTCTACATGTACATTCCGTCGGATAAAGAGATCGATCATCGTTGGAATGAAAAAGCGCAATCTGTAATTGTTGCTAAAGAAGATTTGATGAGGACCGATACTACGATTTACAAAGTAATAATCATTTTATTTTGTAATCTGTGTTTTATATTGTGACCAAATGGTGGTATCAGTGGTTAATTCTGGTAATTTTTTCTTTCAGGGATGGATCAACTTATTACGGGGACACTACGACCCTGCTAAATACCACATGAATATTACACGCACTGTCCTTATTCGATTAGATCGCGATGTATTTCATATATCCATACCCAAAGCTAGTGGCATAAAACGTCACGCTATTTGGAATGAAGAATCAAAGCATGAATGCGAGTTCGCGAATCACCAGTATTACAATATTGCAGGTTAAATTCAAACTATCAGCACATTATTACCAATTTTCACCCGCTATACATGGTCGTTTTTAAGGAGCATCAGTATCTGTACGTCCGAAAGAATTAGCTCCTAGGCGTTGGTGGTCGAGAAAGTACCCAATTTGCGTAACATTTGCAAAGGGTGCTATGGTCAGCACAATGAAGCGGTCACAGTCGGACACTGCTTTAGTTCTTAGTCAACACGAACAACATCACGTGCTAAACTATTATGCTGATGAAAGTACAAGTGAGTTACTCGTCACACTTGGTGACCAAACAGTTTAGTTTTCAAGGAAAAAGAAAGGAAGGAAAGAAGTTTAACGTCTCAGTTACGCATGCAATGAGCTACACTTATGCAACAGGCGGTTTCACACCTTTGAGTGGTGCTTGTTAACGTGCATTATTCAGATGCGCTGTGCAAGTCTGGGCTCGGCCGTATAGAACGCCTGTCAGGGCTCAAACCACTCACTAGGCGATTCGACGCTCTACCACTAGACTACACGCCTCTTCTACTTCTTCTAAGTTGCTGTTATTGATGGAATAGTTATGGATAGACTATTGTAAGCAGAAATTCCCATTTCCAATTCTATTAGTCCTTGCTAACTATTACCTTAAGACCCTTCTTATTGATTAACTTGTTTGACTGATTAACTGTGTTCGATCCATTATCACATATAACTAACTCACTAAATTTTAGAAACTAATTGTTAACAAACATTACTTTTTCAGAAGAAGATAAAGGAGTTCGTCCTCTATTTACCAAGCATAAGTCTATTTCCGATTTGCCACTCAATCCTGAGCAGGATGTTTTGGTCGATTCAATAAAGTCAGCCGCTAAACGGAAGACTATCTATTTGTTTGCTCGATCATCTCGAGAAAAAGAACAGTGGTTTCACCAGTAAGCTTTGCCAACTTGTCTTTCATTAATTTCTTCTATAGTTGATTCACTGAGTTTTAGGCTTCGAAAAGCTTCTGGCCAGTACTCTTACAAATTGAAAGCTACCGACTCTATTGCCATAGCTGTGAATGACCAAGCTCATGAGAAAGTCATCAATTGGATGCTGTACCGAAGTTTGCATGATCAGTTCACCAGGTTTGTCTCCTTCATTGAGAAATTCTAATTCTTATTGAACTCATAGTTGTGTTATTTAGAAATATGCAAATAGTTATGCCAGATCAAATTGAAAAGAAAGGTCTTATTACCATGGACCTAGGTGTATTTATGTGGAAACCTATGCAAGAGGTAACAGCCGACGTTTCGTCCAGTCAAGAAAATCTTGTATGGGCGAATGCATTGGCTACTAGGTTTGTGGCAGCTTTTTTTGAGATTTTCCCCAGCATAAATTTAGTTTTTACCGTTTGAATACAAATAACTGTTTTCACTTGTGTACAGAGTTTTCATGGACTTTGCTAAAGACCCAAAATGGATCGACTTGATGAAAGTGAAAGTTGATAAGAAATTGTCAACTATTAAGGTATTGTTTTTTGTTAAGACATTCATCAATTTACTATCATCCTGTGCTTTTTCAGCTGCCATATTTCATTGAAACCTTAAAGATGGCGAAGATTGAGCTAGGTTCTAATACACCAAAAATAACTGGTGTGTACGAGCCGATCGTCAACGAATGGGGCTTGTGGGTTGACCTCAATGTTAGACATTTTTTGTGTAATTTCTTGTTTGCTTTTCAAGATATCTGTGTTAATAGGTTGAGTATTCTGGTGGTATTCATTTGGTACTCGAAACCAGTCTTAACTTAATGAACCTAAGTTCCGATGAAGCAAAAATGGCTTGGCGAGAAGAAGAACTCCTGTAAGGATAACAAGCACAGTATGCGAGGCAAAGCTTCCTGCTCTCTAATTAATTGTCACATTCTCATTGTCAGTTTTCTTTATTATTATTTTTCAGAACGACATACTCAGATCAGAATATTCCCGACAGCCCAGAAAGCTCAAGCGAGGATGATGAGCATCCAGATTTACCCTTTTCAAACAAAACTGAGAAGAGAGACAAGTTCCGCATTCAAACATTTTTTTACTGGACTGTGTACTATGCACTGTTTTATTATAGACCTCATACAAGCAAAACAACGAAAGCGTTACATTTCCTTGAAAAGGTAACAAAAACGAAATTGTTTAAAAAAGCCACAGCAAATAAATTCATTAAACGAAAGATGCAAGGTTAATGCAAGTTAATACAAAAATATATACTTCTCTATTATAAACCTGACTGCTTTTCGTAGGAATTTCTGATACACCCATCAATTTAGTTGTTGATGTTGTGTGTGCTGAAGGTACGATTGTTGTTAACATCCCTGCACCACCATCTGATAGACTTTGGTATGTATATTTTCTAAACTCGTCTTATGTGGACTTGAGGTAAATAAAATGCGCCTTTTACTTTTAGGTACGGGTTTCGATGTCCTCCAAAACTAGTTTTGAAAGCTACGCCAAAAGTTGGCCATTCATTGTTGAATTTGTCAATGGTCTCGGATTGGATCGAAGCTAAACTTTGTTTTTTGTTAGAGGTATGCAACTGTAGTATACTTTTGTTTCGAAACTACCTTCAAAGTATAATGCTTTTCAGAAATTTTTGGTCGTTCCTAACATGGACGACATTATTGTTCCGCTGATGTCTGGCAGCCCACTATTCCGGGACATAAATAACTAAACGATATTGAAGTTCATTATATTTAATGTTGTACCTATCATTCCATGTAGTCTACCCGTGATATTTTGTTGAAACAGGTAAACTGTGTTTGTTGTGAATTTTTAATTAAAAAACAAAATACATCGTCAGACACTTATTCCCAAAGTTTTTATCATTTATTAGTGGCAGTAATTGGCACTTCAAGTTTATTCATTTGCTAGATGGCACAGATTTCAATTGATTTTGGTTTCAGGATCTTTTCTTTAGCTTGCTTATAGCATGTACAGCCTCACAGATAAAGATATCAATAAAGCAATGTTGCAAAGAAACTTTAATCTCAATGTTCAATTCTTCATTTGAACTTCACAAAATGCTTGGTAAGCTTTTTAATACACTGGAACAGAGTGTAAATCTTGAAGCAACATGTGCCAGCTGGTGGCTATTGTTTCTTTATTTTTCACAGGCAGTGCCTTTACAATAATAGCACAAACCTGTGTCCTCTTGAGATCCTTGCGATTAAATTTTGTAAACGGGTTATAGATATATGTATATTATTTGGATATATATTATTATTATAGATTATTTGGAAAAAGCTTTTGTTGAGACACCAATAGTTCAATAAGTCTGATTGCCTAAATACAAAAAAATTCTGTGTAATACAAGCAATTATATTTTGAAGGAGATGTTTATTTCAACCACCAAATTCATTACGTGTCAATAATAATGGCTAAAAATCGGTGGAAGCTTAAAAACAGGGCGCCTTCTTTATGCATTCTATTATAGTTTTGCTCTTTAATCACAATTCTCTTGTAGACTTCATCATTTCCTATATCTATTCCTATCATCTATTTTTGGGAACTCGAAACTTTTTTTTACTTTTTAGCTTTCACCACTTACCCACTTAGCCAATTTACAGCCTGAGGTAATATACATCGAAAGCTGGCCAGTCCGATCTGCTGGAGATTATAATAGTCGATGTTCCCTCCAACAGTTGAGACACTGAAATCGTAGCTTGTAACAATCCTTATTCATTGTTTCTACCACTAAAATGGCATGAATGCTACATATTTACTCCGCACCATAGGACAAAGGGTGAGAAACTGTAGGACTGCTATATCACAAATAGTACAGTATGCTCAAATGATGATTCATTTATGCAAATATCATTCATACAAGTATCATTTAGATCAAATTCTTTTTATTCATTTTGTTCATTTCAAATTCTTTCTTCTTTAGTCCAACACCTGAAACATATAAATTACTTTTACTCTTTTTCTTTCCCACGGAGACACATTTTGCTTACATATTTTAGTCACTTGCTCATTAAACCATTTTTGTTATTATTACAGGCGAATGACTCTATATTCCCTTTTCTCACGCCCTTTTACTCACTTTTTAGCAAATTCATCATTAATCACTGTTTTAGCTCAATAAAACCATTTCGCTTCCACCTTTCGAGGCAGTTTCCATTCGTGAATTCGTATACTACAATCGTCAGTGAACATTTCAGTTTTTGTTCGTATTGAAAGTTTTTGCCGAACTTATTTTTCAAACGTTCGATTTATTTTATATCTCGTTTTCATTGAATAAATTTGCAAGAACAATTTTGTTTCACATTCGTTCACCAAGCAACTTTAATTTAACTTGCTTGCAAATTCACAACTACCAACGGCACCACAATGTTTATGTTTGTTGTGAATAAATTAAAATGTTAAAACTAATTGAACAACAGCCAATGCATTGAAGTGACAGAAAAATTACTGAATCAAATAAAATTTATTAAACACAAAAAATTTGAGGAAACGGAAACGATGATTACCGTATTTCTTCTAACAGTCGCCCCACTTCCAATAAGCGCCGTACCAAAGGGCAGCTGAAAATAATAAGCGCCGCACTATAATAAGCGCCGCACTCTAATAAACGCCGCGGCGCTTATTCGAATGAATTTGGTAAAATACAGACTGTCTAAAGACATGCCCTAGTACTACCGTTACAAGGGACTGTGCGATTCACGTAAATCTAGCGGCTAAAATGTTTCACTGTTTCTAATGTTGTCACATGCTCATCTTTAGCAGACAACGGCCAATTTAATAGCACGTTTTTACCGTTCAACCACTATTAAAAACAAAGGAACAGTTGCAGACAGTTGTACATGCGCGTTGATAATTGTAACGATGAAAGGATTGAATTCCATTGGTAGTGCTTGCAGACCACTGGTAGAAACATTTGACAACTATTTACAATAGTTGCAGCACTTACAACTAATTCAGCACACTTGTAAGACTCGTAGATAACTTGTAAGACTTCTAGACCACGGTAGCATTTGTATCGATCTTGTAACACTTGTAGTCAACTTGTAACAGTTGTAGACAACGTTAAACACAAGTAGACAATTTGTAATACTTGTAGACCACTTGTAACACTTTTAGACCCATATGGTTGCACTTGCAAAGCTGGAAAACTTACGACTGACGCGTAATAGTTGACGCTTCCGAATCTCAGGTTGATTCTAGACTTGGCCCATTGAGGAGAGACGAAGAATGACGTTTGGTATCAAACCCAAACAACATGCTCCCTCAGTTCTTTCAATTGAGTCAATTCGTTGAAATTACTCGGCACCGGAATTTTCGTCGCATTCTGAAAAACAGAATTCTTCGAAAAAACTTTACTGTTCATTTTTGGACCGAATATACCTCGAAGGTTTTGAGAGATTTGTTCTACCACTGATTGTGAGATGTAAATGAGCCGGGCGTGTTCTTGGGCTCGGCGACGAACCACCATAATCCGCTGAGATCTTTGATATCTCTCGTTTCGGATTCTTGTGGATAAAGTAAGCCATTCGAAACGAAAAACGAGCATGAAAAGTTCTCTCATGCTGCGCGAAATCGTTCGAATCAAAGTTGGAACGAAAGGTGCGAATTTCGAAAAAAACTCACTAATCTTTTCAAAAACTGTAATTATCGAAATCACGTTTTGTATTTAAACTACGTAGCAAGCGAAACAGAACAAAAAAACAACAAAATCTGTCAGTAACTTGAGCATCATTCGGGTTTTCATGCAAATGCTCGACTAGCTCACTGTCTAGAATGCTGACTACGTTGCGTTGCGACGAGCGCCGATTCTTGCAACGTTCCCTAAGCTTAGTTGATATTTACTGAAACGTAAGTAAAATTTGTTTTCAATTTAAATAATGACTTCGCCCACAGGGGGTCGAAATATGTGTAGATCAGATGTAATCCATGAAAAGATTTACAAGCAAAAAATTTGTCGTTTATTATCATGTATGTCTGTCCGTTTGTGTTACGGTCGAAAGAATGCGAAGATCTGTTGGAAAGTTTCAAAGGAACGGCGTCGATATTCGATTCATCACCGTCGTCGGCCGATATAGACGAGGTACGTATTTATAAAAAGTTGGCGTAAAAAAATCTTCGAATATCATTTCGTTCCCGACGAGCGATTAAAAATCACCACTGTTGACCGCCATTTAGTGTTTTACCGGCTGTTTTCGATTACACACAATTTCGATTTCGTTTTCACGCGCAATTTTTCTTCCTCGACACACAGTTGATTGTTGCTTTATGCAAATGGCGCTCGGGATATACTGTAGTAGGCTAGGATAAGTGAGTACCATCGATAATCGCGACCTGGCCTCAGTATTCTGCATTTGAATTTCGAATTGAGCACCTATCGAGGTCACTCTCAGTACAGGGTCGTATTCGTTAGTTTCAATACCAAAATTTTGTTTTGTCCGCGTTGTTTACGCGCAGTGTCGGTTTATAGTTTCGATTTTGGACAACTTTCGATTCACAATGGGAGCGAGAACCGATTATCTGATCACAGTATAGTTTTAATTGCTGCGTACTGACTATAGTTGCTCAACCGCTATAGTTCATCGCCTGATCATTGTCGAATTTTTTATGTTTATAGCCGCCGACGGTTCGGGAAAAAGTCAAAGACGAAATCATCGCTCAACTTCATCAGGAAATCGTTCAACGCGATCAAGCGATCGATCAACGTGATCAAAAAATCAACCAATTGAAGTCGAAACGTTAAACGCGAAAATGGGCCATAGCAAACAAATAACGTGCGCTGGCCACAGCTCGTCGACCAACGAAGGTATCCGACAGTCTATCGATGATATCGAGTGCCGCATCCTTATATACTGTTTTTTTTAGCAACAGGGTCCGAAAGCAATTTCGTCAATTTGGCTTATGATGACGACGAAGAATCGCAGAGTTGAAACGTTTTTTGACTCATCGCGTTTCATGATTTCCGACCATTCGTGCTTGAAACGCTGTATAACTTGTTTCATAAATTTGTCTTACTTACGTTTTCAGTTGTTTTCTTTTATTTCGATGGATCGACAATAAAAGATAAATTATTTTGACAAGATTTCACTGACCAGAATATGTTTTACCACAACTGTGTAACAGAAAAAGGCGTTTATAAAACAAAAAAGTATAACGAAAATGTACTTAAAATTCTAAAAATTAGTTCGAAAAGTAAGGTAGACAGTGAAAAAATTTGTATAAAACGAATATTAGAGTGCAAAAGGACGAAATATACAAAAAAATGCACTTAAGCTGAGCTTTTACTGACTCAAAACGTCAACATAAGAAATTCACTTATCATATCCAATCTAAAACCGTAATCCATTTACGTTTTCAAATTTGAACGACTTTCGGTGGTATGGTGATCGGATTTGTAATCCTTGTGATAAAATCATTTCGATTTCTGGGGGATAACAGCAGATCGTTCGACGGACTTTGAAAATTATTTCAATCCGATATCTTCATTGTAATCCTTATCACGTGATGGCGATAGTCGAACGATCGTTGGAAAATATCTCCGTACTAATGGATGAAACATTTTTTCGTATAATTTCGTTAAATTTTTCCACCCTGAAAAAGTACGAATTCGAATCGAGCAAAGATGACGACGAAAAAACAAAATATGCGTACCTGTCAGAAAGCTGACGGCACTGCGATTAAAAACACCAATAAAACGCCGATCATATCGTAGAGCACGTACGAAAGTGAATACAATTTCAAAATGCCGCTCCTGAAATCATTTCATAAAATCAGTCTCACGGTCCCTTGAATACTATGGTCGCATTGCAACTATAGTCGCTTGTCAACTATAGGCACATTACACATATAACCGCTGGTCAACTATAGTCGCAAGTACTCGATTTGGATTGGATTTGGATTTTGGAGTGAATAATCCAAAACGGTGGCGTTATCCGAACTGAAATTGCTGTAACATCCGCCGACGTTCGTCGGCAACGTTATTGAATGCGGTTAGTGATTTGAGCGCCGACGCACAGCCACATCAAAAAATAGCGTGGACAGCAAAGCGCCTATCGCTATGGCGCCTTTTTTGTTTACACAAGGAACACGCCGACGAGGAACACCCGTGAGAGGTCCGTTCACGGCGCCTAAGGCGGACACGCAAGTCTGAAAGAGTAGACGTCACTGTCTAAAAACTGATTTGCATATAGCTAAGTCTCACTTGCAGTATGCCACCTAAGTAAGGTCCGGCGAACGACAGAGACATAGCCACTGTCCAAAAAACATGCCTAGTTAGAGAAAAAACAAAATTTTCGCGGCTTTCAACCTCAAAAAATGACAAAGCTTACAAAGACAATTGACGAATGCCGGAGCTCGTCGCAGTCGGTGAAATGTTTACCGAAATCCCACACGATGACAGCTATGGAATTCAATCTCGATGAAACGGCGGTAGTGACTGTAGTTGTCGAGTGACGATAGTTTCCTAACGGCTACAGTTGCTGAGTGACTTTTTGTTGTCCAGTGACTATAGTTGCAGAATGACTATAGTTGTCCAGTGACTATAACTGGTGGGTGGCTATAGTTCCTCGTCGTCTATATTACCTCAATGTCCCACTGTTCAAACAGGCTACGAACAGTCCTGGAATTCCGGGTAGTCCATTAATACTGTACCAGCCGAACCATCTGAACAACTGCCAACGATTATGCCCCACGAGGACATGTAAATGAACGGGTCCATCGACGGCCGAAATTTGCATAATAGACAGTGATAGACAGTGAACATAAAAACAAAATGCGAAACAGAAAAACTAACTCGAAGTAAATCAGTCGACCACCTCTTCGAGTTATTCGAACAACTTCGCTGAAGCCACCAACTTCTAGAGTGCCCTAATAAATCAGCGTCCAGTGACTATACTCGACCAGTGACTATGGTAGTCAGTGACTATAGTACAGGGACTATGTTTGTCCTATGACTATAGTTGTCCAGTGACTATTGGTGTCCAGTGACTACAGTTGTTCAGTGAATATAGCTGTTATTATAATTGTTCAGTGAATATACTTGTCTAGTGATGTTGTATTACCACAGTTCCCCACTTACCTTAATAGCTACTAGTGTTCGAACCACGAGTTTTGTGTTAGTTTTGTATATGGGCAACCTACCATTTTTCATTTTGTGTTAGTTTTGTACTTGTCCCCCTCTCAATTTTTCGTTCTGTTTTAGTTTTGTACTTGCCCATTAGCATTTTTTATTTGTGTTAGTTTTGTACTAGTACTATAGTCTTGTAACATTTTGTGCATCAGCACATAAGGCTCAAAAAAAATTGCAACAATTTTACAACATTTCTTATGGATGCAACGCACAATGCAGACATAACTAATTAAAGCAGAAAATAATCTGGGACATGACAAAGCTTCATTCGAAAGTAAAATAATGGTTGCATTTGATCATCAGTTCATGTTCTAAATTTTCACCAGTTAAGCGAACTCGCCCTGTTCCAAGTGCAATGCTGGCCTGCGAAAATACGTGCTCGACTGGCGCAGATGACGCTAGTATAATCAAAATATCCACGGCCAATGCGCTCAACAGAGGAAATTTCGCTGCATTACTTGGCCAGAATTTATCAATTGGGTCGATGCTGTTATTCTCTTCGAAAGGCATGTCCCAAAAATATGCTTGCACTTCTTTCAAAGTGGGAGACACTCCAGTCTCTTTGAAGCTTTGCTGGTGCTGATGCTTTGCTTCAAAATTATTGTAAAACGCTTCCCAACTAACATTCCAAAGAGATTCAGTGTCGAGGACTTACAGTTCGTCATCGAGCGCAATACCAATCGCAATACCAATCGAAATCAGAAGCATTGACCAAAACCATAGGAAGCGTCATCACTGAGCTCATCCAGTAAGAGTCTAAATTGTATCTTATTTAATGCTACGTCATGTACCGCCAATTGCGACTTCACTGAGTTGTGTGAGATCCGCAGATGTGCCCATTCACCCCCAGATGCTGGGTCGGAATGGTGTCGGCGCCGGCGTTCCAACAGCGTCGGATGACCACTTTTTCTCCTCCCATATGGTCATCAGAGCAGCCTTGGGCATCAGCTGGAGCTTGGAGGACGTGGCTCGAAAGAGAACGACGCCTTCAACCATCGGGCCACCCGACCCCAGTGGAACAATCTAGACAATCCAGGTAGTATTATATTTCTCGATATTTCTGTTGAGAAAACTAGCTGTTTTTTTCACTGTCTTCATGATGTTTGTAGTGTTAGATTTGTGTTTTTTGTTGGGTTGATGTTAATTTCGATGATTTTTCTGTTAAAGCGCCCATTTCTGCTATGCGTAAAAACATAATTGTTGTGTTTATGTACGCCATTCACGAACCAACTTGTCGAAATCCTTATTTGTCTGTCGAATTGTTAAATTCTTGAGTTTGTTACCCGTAACGTTATTGAAAAGAAATTGAAATTATATTAATTATTATTGAAAAACATGTTCCCTGACTAACATTCCAAAGAGACTCAGTGTTGAGGACTTACGGTTCGTCATTGAGCTGGGACCATGATGCTCGCCTGCTCCAAACTGTCAAAAAAATGTGCAATATCCATCGGTAAGCTCAGGGGACAAGTTTACATAAACATTTTTATTCTTCTTGTTCCCACTCTGTTATCCATGCTATGTTATTGTAATATTTGTTGGAAAACAGAGTAAAATCATCATTGTTATTATTATAATTTCATTAAGTTTCTGTCTGAACCTGCTCGCACAGCCTTCAAATCCCATCGATAAATACAGTGCTTGTTTTTTGCCCTGTCTTCCAACGAATGATGCACAAACGAAGTGTGGGATAATTTCAATTTAGCTCCACTGTTTGTATTTTAACGAAATTCAAGCATGGTTCGTTCGTGGGTACTTCCAGCGAGCTGTTTCCATTGTCCAGCATTGGTTTTTGCTCGATCCATCGTTTTCTAGGTCTGCTTTGTTGTCATTGAATTTTTACTCGTTTAGTCCTTTTTCAAACAAAAGACAAACAACCTTTTTCAAACAAAAACGTTAAATTAAATTGGTTCCCTTTTAAAACTATTTGGATTGTCTAGTTTTGTCACAGCGCTCCTATTCGAGGAACCTGTGACTAATCGCCGCACGTGGCCGTGCAACGAATGGGTACGATGGGCGACGGTCGAACGTGAGGGAAACAAGTCATAACCTACTGCAACTCTGATGTTGTGCGGTTTCGGTTCGGTATGGTTAACGGTATGATTTTTATTGAACAAACGAACGAACAGGTCTTTCCAAACGAGCGGAATAACAACGCGCAGAGTGTGTCCAATCGACCACTGAATCGGCTAATTCTTACTCTTTGTTTTATAGGCGGAAAATGCGTCAGGAGTGGGAGAATGTTTATATATGAGAAATTGGGAAAAAGATTGAAAGATTAGAAAATGGATATGGAATTGTGTATTGAGAAAGTATTTGATTTTAGGAATATGAAATGATGATTAAATTATATTTTGGGAAAAGTAAAATGGATTTGAAAAATGAGAAGTGTAAATAAAATGAATAAGAGAAATTGGCTCTTGTCACAGTTTGTTCCTCTAGGGTCAGGTGGCCTGATGGTTCAAGGCGTCGTTCTCTTTCAGTTCAATTCCTCCCGTCGGCGTCATTTCAACTTCGGGCTTGAGCATGCCCGCTGCGACCTCCAAGCTCCAGCCTTTTCCCAAGGCTACTCCAATGGGAGGAGAAAAAGTGGTCACGGGTGCTGTTGGAACGCCAGCACCAGGCACCGTTCCGACCCAGCATCTGGATGTGAATGGGCACGGATGCTGTGGATCCCACACGTCTCAATGATGCCGCAACTGGTGGTAGATGTGGTGCATGGGGTCATGCCGCAGAGGAACATACTGGTTCTCTGCCTGATCCTGCAGCCAGAACAGTTGATGAGGGAGGAGGAAAGGCAGTGCGATGGTGTCATAGTGGCCGGAGGTGGCGTCGCCATCAAGTTGTACCAGATGTCCTGGGCAGCTTCTTGTACATTTTATCTAAGCCTGCTTGGCCGGCTAGAAACCCCACTGCAAAAATCAGTGGGGGCTCCAAAATTAAAAAAAAAGTAGTTTGTTCCACTGCGCTAAAACTGTATTGAATATCAGAGGGCATGTTTTTTTTTGGTCTCAGCAGTATTAAGGCCTACCAGTTGAGTCTACCCCTATCCAGTTGAGAGTTACCTACTTGTATGCGGGCCTTTTAAATTTAACAAAAATTTGTGCAATGTGATATTCAAATTCTTGGGTCCTGTCAAACTATTTGGATTCATTATGTTTGTTCCATGGATTCAAAACTGTATCGAATATCAGAAACCATATTAAATCATCGAATTACATTTTTTTGCAAAGTTAAATTTATTAACGTTTTCATCGAAAACTCAGCTAATCTGTAACTAAAGTAGAATTGTTGAAATCTGAACAAGTTTATCAACAAAATTTTGTGAAACGTTTGGAGACTCAGTGTTAATCATTTTTTGGAAAACCATTGAAAGACAAGCGGTTGGTAGATGTTATTTCAAAAGTTTCTCATATTATTTTCATTACAGTTTGTAACAGTAAGCTTAAGTTCTTTTACAGTATTGAAATCGTTGTGCTTACTGACTTTTATTATAGTCATCGAGGCAAGTCGATGATTACATTACTGAAGAAGATGTTCACGAGATATCCAATACAACAACACAAACAGAAAATGATGGTACAGAAGATTTTAGCGAGGACGGCTCTGCACATGGTTTAGTGCCAAACCCAACGCCTTGGCCGAATGGTACAATTTATTACAAAATCGACGAAGACGACTTCACGATGAAGGAGAAGGAATTGGTTTTATCAATGATGGACACGATTCGATTTGTGTCTTGCATTGAATTCATTCCGAGAACTACACAACCAACATACATTAACATAATGAGGCGTACGACGAACAAACCTTGCCGTTCACTGATCGGATATAGAAACAGCGGTGCTCGCGAGTTGTATCTGATGGACGACTGCCTCGGTAGACACGGAATTCTTCACGAACTAATGCACTCGCTCGGGTTTTATCATGAACATAACAGGAACGACCGCGATAACTATGTGTCGATCGAATATTCGAACATCGACGAAAGGTATACGACTAATTTTGACAAACGAAGGTATTTGGAACGAGTGCTCGCCAATATACCGTATGATATCCACAGTGTTATGCATTACGATAATTACGCATTCGCTAAAAACAAATCGCAACCAACAATAACAACCAAGTCGGGTGAATCGATAAAATCGTTCGGATTAACAGAAAAAGACATTTTGAAAATAAATTCGCTTTATCATTGCCAAGAAAAACGTTCTTACCCAACAAGTAACTAATTTTTTCTTGCATTATTTTCTCGTGAAACTGAATTGATTGCATCAAACAATGTCGACCATTCTATTTAGGTGTTTTTGCTGCGGTGACGGAAACAACAGCAAGCGCAAAGCAAATGACCCATGGAAGCCTCACTCCATCAGATTTAAGTACATCTTTTATACCACTCATGATTTTGTTCAGTAGTAACAGGATACAGTTTTATGCTTATTTAGCATCATGCCCTGAGACATGGACTTTCGATGAATACTATCCTCACATTTGTTACAAACACTTTATTCGCGATACATCCTGGAATTTTGAATTAGCATCAAGGATATGTATTCAACAACACGAGAGATCAACGTTGCCCATTTTTCGCGACCTTTCAGAATACATTTCGTATGGAAAATGGTGGTAAGTAGCTGTGCATCTAGAATGTCTATCAATTCATTTGACATTGAATAAGTTTTTATGTAAGGGAGAAAAATGGCGATTATTGCTATCGCACTTATTGGTTAGGCATCAAATTTGATGCATCGAGTGGACAGTTTTTGTGGGTTGATGATTCAAATGTAACATTTTCTATGTTTGAATATGATGTGGAGCCAGTGGATGGTTTTGGTGTATATCACATGGGTAAAGGTTCTGAATGGAGTTTATATAATAGTTCATTTCATCGTAATGTTATTTGTCAAATAAGAATGAGTAAGAATTTTTTGATTAAAATCTTTTATTTAATTGCAAAACTGTTTTTCATTTTCAGAGACTAACAAAGTTGGAGCTAGTTTACAATATCCGACGAGTCAACAATTTATATTTTGAAAAAGTTTCAGATGTTTGTTTGACTGGTTATTTATTTCAGATGTTAAATGCCCTTCTCAGAAAAATTGGTTCTACGATTCTCTGTCAAACATATGCTATTATTTCGATCGGCAGAAAAGAACATGGACTTCGGCGAGTTCATTCTGCAGAAACAGTGCAGGTGGTTCCCTGCCATTTTTCTTGTCGATTGAGGAGCTGAGGAGCTCCTCTTTAAGAAAATTAACGTAAAACTAATCATTTCTAAAATGAATCTTTATTGCAAAGTTGACATGTCTAACTTTCCTCATTTAGACAAACACTACATGTCAACTGTCTCAAAGAATTTTGGCTTGGATATTATTTCACTAACAGGCAATTTAAACATGAGAATGGTTCACTAGCAACATTATTGAATCCGGCTTTGATGCCAGTTAATCCAAATCCAGCACCCTTGTATCTTTATACACACTCACAATCAGAAACTGTTCGTGCCGTTCACGATAATGTTGCACATCTATTTTTCTGTCAATACAAGCCATTTAATGAGACAGCCAAATCAAGTAAGTACAAGTGACAATATCGACATTTTTGCTCAAGATTTTTTCTCATCTGAAACTGAAATAATTTCATGCAGAGACGACAGCCATTCTGTTTAGGTACTTTTGCTGTGGTGATGGAAACGACAGCAAGTGCTAAGCAAGTGACCCATGGAAGCCTCACTCCATCAGATTTAAGTACACCTTTTAGACCACTTATGATTTTATTCAGTAATAACAGGATACAATTTTTTGGTTATTTAGCATCATGCCCTGAGTCATGGACTTCCGATGCATACTATCCTCACATCTGTTACAAACACTTTGAACTCAATACTCCATCGAATTTTGAATTAGCATCAAGGATATGTATTCAACAACATAAAAGATCAACATTGCCCATTTTTCGTGACCTTTCAGAATACATTTCTTATGGAAAATGGCAGTAAGTAGCCATGCATCTAGATTGTCAATTGTGTCATTTAGAGGTGAATAAGTTTTTATGTAAGGGAGAAAGATGGCTATGATTGCGAACACGCTTATTGGTTAGGCATCAAATTTGATGCATCGAGTGGACGGTTTTTGTGGATTGATGATTCAAATATAACATTTTCAATGTTTAAAGCTGATATACATCCAGAGGATGGTGTTGGTGTAGTTCACTATGGTAAAGGGTCCGAATGGAGCTTAGACGACAGATCATTTCATCAGAATCTTATTTGTCAAATAAGAATGAGTAAGAGTTACGATTATAAAATCTTTTATTAATAATTGTGAAACTGTTTTTCATTTTCAGAAACAAACAAAGTTGGAGCTAGATTACAATATCCGACAAGTAAACAATTTATATTTTGAAAAAGTTTCAGATGTTTTGTTTGACTGGTTATTTATTTCAGATGTTAAATGTCCTTCTCAGAAAAATTGGTTCTACGATTCTCTTTCAAACATATGCTATTATTTCGATCGGCATCAGAAAAGAATGTGGAGATCAGCGAGTTCATTCTGCAAAAACAGAGCAGGTGGTTCTCTGCCGTTTTTCTTGACGGCTGAGGAGCAATCCTCTTTAAAGAAATTAATGTAAAACTTTAGCCATTTTTAAAATGAATCTTTATTGCAAAGTTGATGGCTCCAACTTTACTCATTTAGACAAACGCTACATATCCACTGTCTCGAAGAATTTTGGCTCGGATATTACGTCACTAACAATCAACTTAAAAATGAGAATGGTTCACTAGAAATATATGTTAATGCTAGGTTTCCAGATGATCCCAGATATCCATCACCCATGTATATTTTTACATCTTCAGCTGCAGAAGCTGTTCAGGGTGCTCTAGATAATTTTGCACGTTTATTTCTCTGTCAATACAGGCCATAAAATGAGACAGCCAAATCAATATATCCAAATTGATTATTATTTTTCATTTTTTTAAGAATACAGCATGAAGGTGGGTTTTTAAAATGCTCTGAAATGGGATACTTCTTAAACGATTGATTTATGGAGTCCTCATCATTGTGCATACAAATAATAATGTAGCAATAGATTTCAAAATATTGGTTTTTGATGTTTAAGTAACATTCATTTATCGTATTTATTATCATTTATTTATGTGCGAGTGTTACGAGCAGGTCGTCTTGTTCCAATAAAGTATTCACTTAGGAAGTCTTTAAACAAATAATCAACAGTCTGTTTTACTTATAAACATGTAAATCTAATTCATTAAATCATCGTTGGCTATCCACACAACAGCTTATTTACTATCCACACGCTATATAACTTCCAGTTAATAATTACAGAGTGCGAAAAACGCGAAAAATGCTCGAAACACTTAAAATAAAATAAAATACGCATACCGATTTGATGAAGAACGCGCGGATCCATCATCTTAGCCATATGCAAGTTGAGCTTGCTCATCTGCTTCGGGTTGACGTTTTTCGTGGAAAGGTTGCCACCTTTGAACAGCTCCTTGATCGAGCCCATCTTCTCGACCATATTGGCGAATTTCTTGTACTGCTGCAACAATTCCACAACCTCGCCGATCGACATGCCCTACCCGCGAGCCACTCGAACGATTCACCCTGGTTACTTTTGGAACAGCTTTGTGGTTATTGCCGTGCATATGAATAAATAATCCAATTAGTATATGAAATGTCGCAAAATTGTCGCAAGATCAAGAAGAAGTAGTAGAAAATGTGAAAATGACTTTGCCGAGCAACAACTTGCAAAAGCAAATCTCGCAAAGTATTCTGACAATCGAATTTTACGGAAAAAACTTTTCGAAACATGGGAATCAACTCTCGTTGAGTGCAATCCCAATGACGGTTATTGGGGTATCATGCTAAACAAAAACGATCCTAATGCTTTAAGTTGAAAAAAATGGAAGGGAATCAATAAATTCGGATATTTATTAACGAAAGTACAGGACGAAATGATGAATGATCAAAAATATGAAATGGATTTGCCCGAACATTGTGTTCCAAATGATACAAAGAATACTGGTAAGCGAGCTCATCCTTCTGATTCTCCACCCCCTAACCCAAAAAAAGTGCAAATGGTTAGTAGTGGGAAGGACGATGAAAACTATCAGAGTTCATAGATGGTGTAAATTTAGTTTAAATTTTTAAAAAAAATTATATACATTTAAAATTTAGAAAAACAAACCTGAATCAAATTATCGGGTGTCCCAGAAAGAATGAGCCTCTCGTTGAAGCTGACTTTACACTTCTTATAGTGACGTTGCGTTGTTCACTTTACACTTAAAAGATGCAGAATTTTGTGCTCCATAAGATAGGCTTATCAGAGTTACAAGTGTGGGGCCCTGGGGGCAGTGGCACCATGAAAAGTAAGGACGTCCAAAAT
>JAQGBA010000734.1:0-25241 GCA_034698125.1 Prionchulus punctatus
CTTTATGAAACGGAAACTCCGGATTCGCTTTTGGGTTTGTAAATTCAATTCTACAATTTTCCAATCCACAATCCCAATTCCCAATCGTTTATGAAATGGGCCCCAGCACCTGAAAAAAAGAACTCATTGATTCCGTAAATACAGAGACATTGAAGTCAAATTTAGATTTCCTTCATACTTTCTCTGTCTCTTGCCCATCATATTAGAAGTTCGAAACAGTAAACCGTTTGATAAAAAAACTTCTTGGATCGCGAGATAATTCAATTTTTGCGGACCATTCTCAGTCGAATTTTTGAAATTTTCAAAGCTTTAGCGTTTTTGCGATGACTTTTTTTTCTACTCGTCAGATTTGGATAAAATTTGGCGTGATTGTAAATTATATAGTGCACTAAAAAAGTCTAACGCCTCCAGCAATTATATCTCCTAGTTGAAGTGTTATGACCATAAATGTGGGACAAATCAGATTTCATAGGGTCAAAAATGAAAACTAAAATTGCCATAAAAATAAATAAACAGAAATATGACTTTGGGTTTTTGATTGAATTGCCCAAGCCAACTAGCTGCCTGGGAAAAGTGATAATTCGTTTGTATCTGGATGCGTTGCTGAATCGTGCCATTTTTTAAGAATACAATGAATTTAGATTAGACGTGTACTGTGCTGACCAGATACATTTAACTTCAATGGGAGGATATTACAGCTAAAATAAATAAAGGTAACTAAATCGAGTACGCTGAACACGATTCTGTCAGAAAATTTCACGAAATGCAATTTGGGACCTGAATATCACTTGCGATGATGCAAAAATCATGAACTTTGAAAGTTGTTAAAGATAGAAAGATCTTAGAACATTTCTGACAGAACCATTCGATTCCTCGTATCCGAAAGATCAATTTTTATCCCGCTTGACCAAGAAGTTTTCAAGTTAATGAAGAATATAATCAAAATAATGGTAAATCGCAGAGCGACAGCATGTTTGCTATTATTTTTGTGATGTGAATAATTGCTTCGGGAGCCTGAAACTTTGTAAACCGATTCTCGTACAGATTTATCACTGATCCTGAACATGTTAACCATTCAAGAAATTAAATAAATCTATTCAATCGTGTTTTTTTAAATATGAACTTGACTTTCCCTGCATGCGAAATAATTTTTGGCAGGGATTACACTACAAGCGAAACACAATGCAACAACATTGCGATAATATCAAGTTCAATGTATTGTATTTATGTAACCGGAGTATAACGAATCATCGAAATTGTATATCAATGACAAACTTAGACTAAGCTTGTGCAGTAAGCTTAATTATCTCAAGTCGCTTTCTGGTCATATTGACTGGCGGCCAATTCCCGTTGGATCCTGTTGGATAGTCGATTTTGTTTAATCGCCTGTTTATTGCTTGTTTTAACCTTTGTCAGGCACTGAATGTGTTATGAATCGTTCATTTTACCTCCCTTTGGTAATATTTACTTTTATTTGCGAACTGTAGCTTTTAAATCAGTAACTCGTTAAAACCAGCATTGAAAGTAGAGGACTGTTTTCACGTTGATTTTGAAATCAAATTTTGTTCAAAACTGAATGAAAAAAACATTTTAGTGTTTGTTTTCGAATAGTATCATCGTAAACCTTCCCCTTCCGTTCATCGGAACCGTCGTCGTTCCAAGTAAATAAAGTAGCCGACGGCTATATGGCTAATAAACAAGTCCACCTCAAGCAACAACATCTGCACGCCATTCGCTTTCAAACAAGCGCAAAAACATTGCCGAGAGTTTCTTTAGTTGGTACCCCGAGGAACGTGTCCGCCAACTGCCCATCGCTCCATCCGAGCCAGGAGGGCGGCGGCGGTTGCTTCGTCCAACCCTCGTTGGATAGAGTGAAAACCTTTTACCTTTGACATCGAGAAAAACAAAATTCTGAACCGGACGATTCATCGACCGGGCAAATTTTTCGAACTTTGCTCGATAGCTCGCCCCCACGCCGCACCTGTCCACCGGCGCGATGGCCCCAACCCCACCTACGTCGACGACGTCGTCCAATGGACCTTCGCCCGAGGGTGCGACCATCGGGACCCGTCGACCATCGGGCTTGTTTGCGTCTTGTTATCTTACAACCTTCCACAACGTGTACGACGTGAATCTTGTTTATATGAGCCGCTAAGTTGAGTTGGAAAACAAAATTCGACACTGAATTTCCTTCGTTTCGCGCCCCTACGAAAAACAAAGAAGGTATTTTTTGTTTCGTCAAAAAAAGCACGTCTGCGAAGGTGTCTTGTTTGTTTTTCTTTGTTTTTTTCTGCGCCAAATCCGACGAAAACTGGTTCCTTTATTTGATACCCACCTTGCTCTCACTTTTATTGCTATTTATGAAATGAAAACTGAGACCGATGATGAAAATGATGAAAATTGAATAAGTTTATAATGCTTCAAACTTTATCAAAACGTTATCTGTTCATCGTCTATAGTTTGAAAATTGATTCCGTTTTCGACACGGTTACGTTCATTCGAAGTTATTGAAAGTGACACAAAAGTTGTTTATCTGCGCTCTTTTACAAATTTTTAAAAGTGGATATTTGCGAATTTCAGCAAAAATATTTTTTTGTTTAATATTTTTCGATATCTGATTTCAGAGACTGTTCCTCTAGCTGACTCGCGGTCGGACACCGAATGACAATAGGGTCGAAATTCGAAAAGGTCCGATCATTCCGTCGGCCGTATTAAATTCGCGTCGTCGAATTCTGTTTATCGGTCCCAAAAACTGAAACGTAACTTTTTTTCTTCAAAAATTCGTCAATCGAGAAAATCGACACGCATTCGCGATCGGCGGCGACGTTTTCAAAATAGTTTTTAGACGAAAAGCGAACGTTAGTCAATTCATAAAATTGTTTTTTCATTGAAACAATTACAGTAAGAAACGACCTATAGTTAGTGTCCTCGATTCGACCAGTGCCCATTTTCGACCAGCGTCCGTCCAATTGCATAAAAATGGCTTGGCATTGTTGGTTGACATTTTTGACACTTTTTTTGTTCGGCAACGTCGAGTGCGTGCCGAAAACGCAATTCTATCCGTACGGCGCTGATCGTGGCGATTTGGTTTTACTGCCCAATGACGAAGGGTCCAGCGAAGTGTTGGAATTTAGCAAGCCGTTCGTATTTTTTCAAGTTAATCACAAGAAGGCCTTCGTCAACATCAATGGATTAATAACGTTCGATTCGGATATATCGTATTTTCAAAATCAAGAGCTTACCGAATTTCCTCATTCGCTGATCGCCGCGTTCTACGCCGACGTCGACACGCACGACAAAAACAATCCCGACAATGTTCACGGTCATGTCTATTATAGGTGAGCAAAAAACAAAATTTCTGTGCCTAGCTACTGACTTACGAGCGCTGGCGAGCGTCTTATCGCGCCAAATTATCAAACTCAGCTACTTTCTGATCAATTGATCGCTAGTTTCAAGTGTTTGCTCGTTAATAAACTTGCAACGACACAATTTCGCCATAATCAACTTGCACCGACTCAGTGTCAACTTTTTGCTCGTTAATCAACTTGAGACGACACGAAATTTGTCTTTTGTAGAATTACAAACGACAGCGCAGTTGTCAAACGATCAACCCAAATAGTTCGAACGAAATTTTCCGACGCCAAATCTTTCGAAGCGAAAAATTGTCTGGTGGCGACGTGGGACAAAGTCGGCTACTTTGATAGCAAACACGATAAGGTAAACAGCCCACGATAGTTAATATTAACTTGTCGGAGCCGTATATTTTTATGTCACTCATCAAAGGCGCCTGACGCCCTAAAATGTGCTACGGTGGCATAAAATCTTATCTGACGCGTTCGTTTGACGGCAAAAAACTAAAACACAACTTTTATCTCTCGTTGAAACTTTAAAAAACAATTATTTAACTTGTTTGTGCACTTCGCCAGTGTTATTTTTTGTTTATTTTTTTTATCATGTTTTAGGCAAACTCTTTTCAAATCGTACTCATACAAGGTTTGTATCAAACTTACGTGGAAATTTTGTACGCCGATAACGAAATCCAGTGGATAAAGTCCGACAGTAAAGATCCGCACCTGCCCGACGCTCCTGCTCAAGCAGGATTCCTGAGCAACGACGGACGATCGTTCACGTTGCTCACGTCGGGACGCGAGGAAATCGCTGAAATTTACAAGTGAAATTGCATATTTTGCCAGTTAATGCTCTGAAAAAACAAAAAAAGTGCAATGGCTAACGCCATTTCAGGCAAACAAATATTCAAATGCCCGGAGTGTTTCTATATCGAGTTTCGGGCGAATCCGTTGTGGGACCCGAGCAAATTCCATCCACTAGCTCAGTGTCTCAGTCGGCGGCCACCGAGGAAACCGACGAAGCCGAAAATGAGGACGACGAAGAAGGCGACTATTATGACAGCGCAGATCCCGATTACAATCAATATCCGGATACGAGTCCGACGGAGCCCGGCCCGCCGAAAGCCGTCGAGCCTGTAGATCGGAAAAACGACGCGCCGACGGTCGACGAACCAGCAGTGGCCAACGCCGAAACAACTATGGCTGCGACTGAAGCCCCAGCTGTTGATGCGGTCACCGATGCCCCGGCTGCTGTCCCCGAACCCGATCCTCAGCCCGAAGTCCAACCGGAACCGGAACCCGCGCCCGAGCCGACGCCCGAACCCGAAGCCGTTCCTACCACTATTTCGCCAAGTTTGTCTTTTTTGCCCGGATTCGGTGTTTCGCGAGCGAAAATCTTGTTGTTTCAGTCGCGGTCCCGTCGGAAGACGACGACGAACAGTACGACGACTATCCAACAGAGCAGCCGGTCGCTCCGCCGTTGCCGCCATGCCCCGACGACCCGTACCATGGAGTCTGCCCGCCGGACTGTAGAAAGGAAAACGTCCCGCCCGGATGCACCAAGTGCATATGCCCAACGGAAAATGTCGACGAACCCCAACCTCAACCAGAATTGCCTCCGGCGCCCGAACCCCCGGCGCCTGAGCCCGATTTACCGCGACCACCGGCGGAAATTCCGGTGGACACTCATCCCGAACCGGACAGTGGTTCGCCTCCGGGCCGATCCTGCAGCGAATCCGCAGGCTCGACCCAGTGCCACGCCAACGCCATGTGCGTCGACCAACCGGTGGGCTACTGTTGCCAATGCCAGCAGGGATTTTACGGAAACGGCGTTGAATGTCTTGCGGACGGTGCGGTTTTTGTGTTTCTTTCATTTTTTTGCAAGATTTGACGATTTCTAGACACAATTTTGCTTACAGCCGAACCTCAACGAATCAACGGGCGATTTTCTGGCAAAATCAACGGCATAGTCATTCCTGAAACTGATTTGCATACTTACGTGGTCACCAGCGACGGCAGGGCTTATACGGCCCTATCGCAAATCAACCCGACGATCGGCAGACCATTACTGTTATTGAGCACGATCGGCGGCGTTATGGGCTGGTTATTCGCCAAACCGTCGTCCAATATGGCATATAACGGTTTCATGTTATCGGGTATATAGTTGACTGGCTCACAGACTATTAGTTCCCATGAATCGTCATCGATTTTGCTCGTTAGGAGGCTTATTCAACCGTACGGTCATCGTGCACATCGGCGACCGACATACTGTAACTATCCAGCAGGACTTTTCCGGGAAGGATATCTTCCATTATTTCAAAGCCAAGGTTTTCGTCACTGGCACCCTGCCGGCGATACCCGACGACGCGACCGTAGAATTCGGCGAATATTCCGAGGAATACAATCGAGTCGGACCAGGTGAGGTTGCACTGTCTAGTTTTCGAATTGTGCTCGATTCATTGCTAGTGCAGTCACGTATTCTGATCATTTGTGGACATATCACTGATTCAAAGCCCCTGTTCAATTTGTCGCTTGCTATTTTACGAATCGACTTTTTGCAGGAATCGTCAAGTCGTACAGCAGCAAAACGATCACCGTTGGGTCGGAATCGCAAGGTCCGCAACAATATCAAATCACCATCGATCAAACGATTCGCTACAACGAATGCTCGTATAGAAAGTTCGACAAACAGCCATTGACGATTTTGCGAATCGAACGAAGTTATGTCGTCTATGACCAGCAGGAACAAATCGTTCGATACGCGTCCGGAAATTCTGTAGAAGTTCCTGGAGGTAAGTTACTCATTATTGCCTGTTATCTCACTGGCTAACTCACGAAATTTGTTTTCAGAAGCGAGAGAGGATCCGTGCCGAGAAGGATTGCACGATTGCATCGGCCAGCATATGACGTGCGCCCGCGATGGTGCCCGACATCGGTGCTTATGCTTGGACGGATACGAATTAATCTTCACCAACGAAAGAGACACTCGCGGCCTGTGCGTCGGTAAGATACTTATCTGAGCCTTGTTACGTCAATTTCAGCACATTTTTCTTGTTTTTTTCCTTACTCTACTTGCAATTTTCAGATTTAAACGAATGCTCGAGAAATTTGCATAGGTGCGATCAAAACGCACAGTGCCACAATACCGAGGGAGCGTATACGTGTATCTGCAAGCCGGGATTTCGAGGAACGGGATACAAGTGCATCAGTAAGAGGATTTTACTGGCTTTGTATTTTAGACAGCAACATAAAAACAACTTTTTGCTCGTTAACGTGCAAATTTCGCTGTCTAAACTGACTTGTTGGCTATGTATCGTTAAAAGGTGGTAATCAGTGCGGTCCGTTCGTGTGCGACGACGACGCCGAATGCTTGCCGGTGCCCGGTCCCGATAACGCCACTGAATGCGTTTGCAAAGCCGGATACTTCGGCGACGGCATCCGATGCTCAGGTTTCGACGAACCGCGGGATTTCGACGATCGAGATAGAGTAGCCACCACGACTGAAAGCCATTTTCCGGTGCCGCCGCCGTTCCAACCTCGCCCGACCCCGAAAGGTAAACAATCAGCGCGCTAAATTTGATTTTCCGTTCTGATTGTAGGAGATCAAACTTGTGCCGATTTGTCGTGCGACAGAAACGCCGACTGTATCACAAGTCATGAAGGCATTTTGGCCTGCTTGTGCAGGCCTGGCTACGAGGGCGATGGCTACAGGTGCACTGAGGAGCCGAGACATCCCATTGGTATTACTGTAGTTTAGGAAGCCGAGTAGTGGCAGTCCGCAATGCTCAAGTGCTTGTTGCAGACAAATTTGTTGTAGTCGCTAACGCTTAGATAGTCAAACTATAGTAACCCTTTGAGCCGGTCGAAATATAGTTGCTATTTGATTGCCGGTCCAAGTATAGTCTAATGCAGTTATAAATGTTAGCTTAGCATCGAATTTAGCTTGCTATTCGATTTGCAAAACTAATAAAATGCCTTTAAATGTCATGATTTTCATTGGTGTCCAAGTGCTTTAGCTTTTAGAGTATTTTATGTCTTTCCTTGTTTCACAATTTTAGTTCGTTTTAAGGCCCGGTTTGCAGCAGTCACGAGGAATGCCATCGAAGTGCCGCTTGTATTTATAACACAGCCCTGGGGCATTACCAGTGCCAGTGTCGACCGCCTTGGTCAGGCGACGGACGTCATTGTTTCTTGGAAGCAGGTTCGATGAATCATGATGGTTTGGTGCTTGTTAGCCACTGTTTATTACGTAGATTTTGTTTTAGAAACCTGCGATCGAGCCCATAACTGCGATGGAAACGCTGATTGCGTTTACAGGCAAACGGAACTCGGAGCTGGCTACGTATGCAGATGCAGATCCGGATTCACCGGCGATGGATATTCTTGCACTCCGTTGAGGACTTGTGAGCAAAAGTCTACTTAAAAAACAAAATTTTGATAATGATTTTTCTGTTTTCTAGCCGCTCCTGTTCAATGTAACGTTCTGAATACTTGCTCACCCAATGCTCAATGCTTGCCCATCGACTCGAATTACATGTGCCGATGCAACAGCGGATACAAAGGCGATGGGTACAAATGCGAACTGGAAGTCGCTACAACAGGCGAGTCTAGCATCAATAGACGACACGTTTTTAGTTTTTTAATCCATGGTCTGTGCTTTTTTTTTGTTCTAGAACGTCGTTGCAGATCTCAGGACGACTGCCACCCGTCTGGCCACTGCGTAAATCGCGAAGGTCGCGAAGAATACATATGCGAGTGTTTGCCAGGATTCAAAGGCAACGGCGTGACATCCTGCGAGCCTGCAGGTAGTGTTTCGGGTTTTCTGCACGATTTCGCCCATACCACAGTCACAAAATTTGTTTTCAGATCAATGTAACCCGGGCGAAAGCAACACTTGCGGCGCCAATTCGATGTGCAGCTACGACGATGTCGAACAAGCGTACATTTGCAAATGCGGACCAGGGTACGTGGGTGACGGTCGTAACTGTAGACAGTACGTACCAACGGACCGTAGACCGGATCCGGATAGGTCGAGGCCCGATGACCACAGGCCCCGACCGGAACCCGAGCCGGACAGGCAACGACCCGAAGAACCATCGAGACCCGATGACCACAGGCCCCGACCGGAACCCGAGCCGGACAGGCAACGACCCGAAGAACCATCGAGACCCGATGACCGCAGGCCCCGACCGGAACCCGAGCCGGACAGGCAACGACCCGAAGAACCGTCGAGGCATCAAAGCTGTCAGGAAAATCGAAACTTGTGCCACGCTCGAGCTAGTTGCAATCCGGATTACAATACGAGGACTTACAAGTGCGAATGCAACCCTGGCTATCGTGGAGACGGGCAAAATTATTGCGAACCCGAACGTAATTTGTTTTCACTGTCTAAAAAAAGCAAGCGGGCATTTGGTTGATTTTCAGGCGAAACTTGCAGCGGACAGATTTGCGATTCCAACGCTCGTTGCGTTCAGGATAGACGTGGATCGTCAAGTTGTGTGTGCAATTTCGGTTTCGACGGCGATGGACTTTATTGCCGTCCGGCTCCGCCAGCGTCAGGTTTGCCACTGGCTAGCACAGATATTTTGTTTTTCCTACAACTTTTGTGTTTTTTACTGCCCAGATTGCTTTTCATCACCGAACATTTGCGATCGAAACGCGATGTGCCTTCCAGAAAATCAACGATACGTCTGCAAGTGCAAGCCAGGCTTTCACGGCAGCGGTCAACGATGCGTTTGTAAGTTTCATAGAAAAGTACGAAAACGTCATGGCCAGTGCAACTTATACTTGAATTTTAGCCGATGAAGAGTCGCGAGGCAAAACTCTCGTTTTCGCTCAAGGAATGTCTCTGGTTCAACGAGGAATCATGCAAGACGACCGAGGAAGACAGTTGGTCGTCGTTCCTCACCAAATTGCCGTAGGCGTCGATTACGATTGCAAAGAACAGCGGATTTTTTGGACCGACGTCAGCGGACATGCGATTCGATCGGCCACCGTCAACGGTTCCAATGTGACCATGCTTTTCGACCATGGTGAGCATTTTCGAAACTAGCTCGTTGTGAATAAAAAATTAGCACACTTCGAATCAATCGAGGACACATCTACGCGAAAAAATGCTCATTTTGCAGTAGGATTCGATTGCAAGAGACGTTTTTTAGATTTGGACTCGCCTGAGGGCATTGCAGTGGATTGGGCCAGCAGGAACGTCTATTATACTGATTCTCAGTTGGACACCATCGGCGTGGCAACTATGGACGGCAAGTACAGTTACGTCTTGGTGAAAGAAGGTTTGGTGAATCCTCGCGCCTTGGCCGTTGATCTTCAAGAGAAGTGCATAGTTTGAGTGAAATAACGACTCAAAAGTGTCTCACTATTGTTTCATTTGATCTAGAAAACTGTACTATTCCGATTGGCACAGAGAGCGACCGTTGATCGGCAGACTGAACTTGGACGGAACGAATAAAGAGAGTTTTATCTCGGACGGCATTGCCCTGCCGAATGGCTTGGCAATTCTTCATAGACGACGAGAATTGTGCTGGGGCGATGCTGGTAACTTACTGAAACCAATTTCTACTCATTTTCCGTCAATGACTGACACGATATTTGTTTTCAGGTAAACAAAGACTCGAATGCATCGGTTTGAACGGAGCCGGGCGACGTGTGGTTTTCGCGCCATTGGGGTATCCGTTCGGTCTTACTGTACAAAACGAAGATACATTCTTTTGGACGGATTGGGAAGAGTAAGGGTGTCGAAACGTGAAAAGGCTAACAAGAATTGAGTCAAAATTTTGTTTTCCAGCAAAAAAATTCACAGCGTTTCCATCTATGGCGGCAGTCACGCTACCTACGTGCCTTCCGTCGGAGGTAGTGGAAAATTATATGGTGTGGTTTCATTGACGGATGAATGTCCTCCAGGTACAATATATACATATCCTAATATACTCTACACTTAAAATGATTTTTTGCTCTTTTTTCCACTGTCCCTGACGCAAAATTAGCGTGCAACACAATTTAGCTTGTTTCATCACTAGCCACGACATGTAATTTGTTTTTTATTCCACCTTACAGGAGACAGTCCTTGCAGTAACAACAATGGTGGGTGTAAACATATTTGCTTGCCGGACGCGAGAGGTGGCCGAACTTGCGTATGTCCTGAAAATTTATTAGATTCTGAATGTAACGTTTTGAATGGTAATTCAAATTCAGTTTAATAATTTTTTGTTTTATTCCCAGGAAAAGTTACTTTTTTTGTTGATTTTTGTTTTTATTTTTACACTCTGTACGTATGAAAAAATACTTTCGTGCTGCGAGACTCAACTTTCTTATTTGTTTTTTTCATATTTTTTTTCCTTGAACGAGACATTTTTATTATTATTATTTTGTTTTGTTGTGTCAATTTTTAGCGTTATTTTATTAATTTTTACAAATGTTTTTTTTGAAAATTTTTCGCTGAATGTCGGTGCTACATTGTGTAGAGACTTTTGTTCGTTTTATTTTATTTATTTATATTATTTTTATTGAGGCTATCCACAGTTAAGAAAGTTAAATTTACAATCTAAAGGCGACACGTTTTTGGTTTTTCATGCAAAATTTACAGTTTCGTGATTTCATGACCTTGTGTAAAATCAGAACGTGATTTTAACTGTTGAATTTGTTATGTTTCAATAAATTTCAAACGAACTTAGCTAAGACGAAGTGTGCAAACGAGCCGGAAAAGTTACTGGCTAACGCAATAACTTTGTTTTCTGAATGCTTAGTAGAGTAGTTGAAGTGGTCGAAATGTTGTGCAACTCAAATTTGTAACATCGCATTTCAGCTGTAACCAATCAAGGCGACATCGTTCCCACGACAGCCAATGCAGTGGATAATCACTCTTTATTAATTGGACTGATTGCATTTTTTTTGATTTACGTTTGTAACACACTGTCAGTTGTAGCGTTATTGTACGGTCGATGTTGCAGCTCTGTACTTGAATCGTGAAAATAAAAACAAAATTCTTGTCGGTTCTTCAGTAGAGAATACAGACCAGCATAGGCCAAATTTGTAAAAGCAAAATAAGAATGGTTGCCTATTTTTTATTAACATTTTCAAAATTTCCGCAAAATATATTAACCAAAATCCTGGCTGCTCCTATTTTCGAAATGCAAACGGAATTCCTGGACAGTGGACTTCATTACTTGATATATATCTTGGCTGTAAAATTGCACTTAACCGTGAACAGAGATTACGATTTTCTGGATTGCAGATGTCGAGATGAAATACCAAATGACTTTTTAAGAATTTTTTTGAAATGCTTATCGCTCGATTTGTTTGATGAGATTTTTCTAAACAGACCACAGTATTTCAATTCCAGAAAGTGTTTTTTCAACGAGCGACTTGTCGAAGTTGGTGTTACTGAAATTTTTCGTAGTCTAAATAATATGAAAAGCACATCTTCTTAAGTACTTTGCTATTTATCTGTGTTCGGCGGATTAGCCTTGGGCGATGAATCAAGTACGATTGCAACAATCGAGACAATGTCGACGACCATAGCAATTCATTCCGCATTAATCGATTCAGGCGATAAATCGGAAGAATTCTGTAGAGCGGCTTTCAAGAAAACTGTGGAAACATTTTACAAAACTTACGGTGAACTTTGTTACAACGAAACAAATAACGTTACAGTGGAGAAACGTAAGTTTGAAAAAAGAGTAATAAAGTCCTGCCCACAAACAATTTTGTTGTTGCTTCTTGTTCAAAATAAGACTCTTGCAGTGAAAGCAGATTTATTATACTGTGTTTTAGACGCTGAAAAATGGTGGAAACAGTGTTATTTTTACGATTTTTTCGACGGATATTGCGTTAAATTGGAAAAGCCAACAGCTCAACCGTTATCATTCTGAACTTTTACAAAGTTGCTTTGATAAACTTTTTCAATTCAAATCAACTAATTTTTTTGACGAAGTTTTATGTGAGCTTAGTCTTAAAAATGATTTAGGCTAGTCGAATACGATTCATGTGAAACTGAATACGATATAGTAATTCATTTTGCTTAAACAACGTGTTCGATTGTATTAAAATGAAATTGACTGCGATCTTTTGAATGCAAAATCATGGTTACTGAAAATAAGCATTATTGAAATAAAATAAAACAGATTAAATTAAAAATTAGTACCATTCCAAGCAAATTCTAAGAACTATTCCAATTCTGAGCTAATACCGTAACCCAAATCGACTTCTGTCTTTGATTTTCTCAAGAGTGGTAGTACCAATTGAATTTCTTGAATAAAACATGAGCCGGCAAGTTATTTGTATTTCTGTATTGTTGTCGAGCCACTAGCGCTAACCATGTAAAATTGTTCGGGTACACAATTTCCGTTTTTCTACAACCAGTTTATTTCAAAAGCCGATGAACAAACATCGATGTCCACGTCAGTGCTTTTGGCAAGCTAGCTTGCGCGACAAGTTGATCGGTTTTGCTCGTTAACCATTCTCAGAAGACCATGCTAGCTGCGCAACGTGGTCGCTTCGGTGTCCTGTTTCTGCAATGTTTTCCTCAGATTATTTTCACGTTGCCCGCGGCTTATTCTCAGCAGAATTCATTCGCTCAAGCGACGCAACCGGTGTGGAAAACGGCGCAAGTAAATCGAGAAATTTGCGTGGAATGATAAAAGGAGTTGCGCTAAACACGGTTAGACAAGACACTTTTTTTAGGCATTGCACAAACCGCGCGATTATAACGCGACGACTTTACAGAAATTATCGGCGCTGAACGATGGAAAACGGATAAATACATATCTAGACAATATTTTAATCCATCGACCGGTAGGAACTGAAAATCACAAGAAAGTCGGCATGGTACAGCTTGAAATTTGTTTGAAAATACCGAAAACAAGCGAAATTAACAAAGTTTTGATAAATTGCAGTATATAAAGCGAACTTTAGAAGAATTAGGGTACAAAGTTGATTTCGATAAATTCTCGCAAAATACAATCGTAGGCGATCGGACGTTTCGAAATATCATCGCAACTTTGGACCCGCTAGCTCCGCGGCGCCTCGTTTTAGCTTGCCATTACGATTCAAAAGATTTTAGGCCCAAGTTAGTGCAGAAAACTACATTTTTATTGTTTATTAAAAGATTTCCGCGTGTTTATTTGTTTTTTAATGATTTCCTGGTGTGGTTTAGCTACGAATTTATGGGCGCCACCGATTCGGCAGTGCCTTGCGCCCTTATGTTGGACGTCGCCTATAGTTTAAACAAATTTATCACGAATCGCACACCCGAAGTAAGAAAATTTGTTTTTCCAACGAGAAATCGCGCGATAAAACGTTAGTTAACGATTTTCCGGTTAATTTTTCGGAATTAACGCTTCAATTGGTATTCTTCGACGGCGAGGAAGCATTCCGCGATTGGACGCCGACGGATTCCTTGTACGGATCGCGGCATTTAGCCGAACTATGGGAAAGCCAAGCTTATCCGCCGTACAACTTCTACGGAACTAAGGAATTAGACAGAATCGTATGTTTCGTAAAAATGCAACTTTTCTATCGCGCCAGTGCAGTTTTTAGCTTTTTTAGGATGTTATGTTATTGCTAGACTTGTTGGGCGCCGCTAAACCGGTCATAAGGAATTATAAAGAAACCAACTATCGACCTGCTTATCAATTGTTAGCCGATACCGAAAGGCAGTTATTCAAGACTGCTAATTGCTTGAATCCAATGCAGACTATTTTTGGATCAGCAGACACGTGGGCGGCAGTAGACGACGACCACGTTCCATTTCATAAAAGAGGCATGTCAATTTCAACTATAGTTGTAATTGTAGTTCAATATTATGGACGGAAAGTCAGTTGAGAGATATCATTGAATTTGTTTGGTCAAAATAATTTCAATGATAGTTTCTAAATTTCACCATTTTAAAATTATGGCTAGTGAACTTGCCTGCTGTTTTTCAGGTGTAAATATTGTTCATTTGATTCCAATTCCATTTCCGATTGTTTGGCACAATAGGGCCGACGATCGAAGCGCTTTGCATCAGCCAACCATCGAAAATTTAGCAACGATCTTGCGCGTTTTTACAGCCAAATATTTAGGAATTAGATTGTAACCTGTTTTTACTGGTTTGACTTTGTTTGCATAGTTTTTTTTTGCAGATTTGCGGGTCATTTCTAAGTGTTTCTTGTCCTGCCTGAAGTTTATTCTGTATTTTAAATATAACTTCTATCTAACGTGGTTGTGCACTTGGTTACAGTTCAAAATCTGACCAATTGTTTGCTTCCTTTTATTGTTTGAACAACGATGTTGCAAGCGCCTTTTTGTTAGATTTTTGGAATAAAGCTCACGATTTTCCTTAAATTTTTGACAGTTGTAACTTTGTTCTGGCAATGTCATGCACTAACATTATTCTAACAATGCAATTTAAGTGGCGCCATAAAAGATAGAAACGTGCGAAAATTGATAACTTGCTTACAAATCAAAAATAATCGCTTCACAAGCAAGTTTTCTTTTGGTTGACAGATAAAAAAGAATTAAATAATATTTTTGTTAATAGCAAGCGTCTTTTTATCAATATGATTATAAACATCCTTTGACGAGGATCACTTGGAAGAGGTGAAAGCTGCACCTCAACTATAACCAAACAAATTTCATCAATGGACTTCATTGCAAAACGAAATGGCTTTGAGTTACGTATACCATCACTCCGAGCAAGAAATCGCCGCTAGCTACAAACTTATCATGTGCAATTCACAGGTCAATGGATTTCAACCATTAGAATAATAAATTGCTGTGATTGCACTTCCAAAATTGCGAAACTGATTTCTGCAAATTTCGGAAGTGTGCAATTGCTTGCATTATGGCAATCAACCAGTTAATTTATTCAACAGCGATTACTTAATCAATCAACATTTCCAAACATACAAACAAAAATTACAGCATCGCTTAGATCGAAACTAACTAAAACTCGCGCCATTTTTCAAAGAATATGTAAATAAAAATATTTGTGATGTACTTCAATTAAAATTATTATGCCAAAAAAAGCAACAAATAAAAACATCCAACGATTTCCACCATACTTCTCAAAGTCAATACAGCGCGGCAGCAAAAAGTCCATTTCGTTTTGCCACTCTGACAAAGTATGTCGATATTTCAATAATAAATCACGACGCGAAAATTGTACTTGACAGTCCGGGGGAATTAAATTTTGATTTTTCGTCTTACATGACATCGTTGGTGATGCTGCACACCGACTTGCATGCACATTCTTTGATCGTGAGAATTTGCTGTTTGACGTAAGGCGGATTTCGTTCCGGGCAATTCAGCGTTACTGAAATCGGCTCGAACGAAGTCGGCTGACACACCGAACACGATTCGAACGCGGTTCGAACCCGTTTTCGCGACAATTTCGGTATGAAAAATGAATTACATTGTCCGTAGCAAAAATTATTCACGATGACTTTCGGCGCGCAGCCTTCCATGCGCACTCGTTGCTTCATTTGCATAATTCGACAGTGGCCAGGTTTGATGGCGTCCTTGGTGGCGATGGCCAGCGCTTGTCGACCGCCGGGCAACGAATGGCCATGACCGTTTTTTTGTTTTTGTTTTCTCATCTGCTTGCGTAATATCCGCCTGTCCTGTTTCGACAACTGGGACCATTCCGGCGGATCCAAAGGTTCATCCTGATAATCTGTGCCCGACAATGATTCGAACGTTCGTCGAGACAGTTTTTCGAATGAAACGTTTTTCGACACCGATATCGGCGGCCAGTAGCCCGTTGAGCCGTTGGCCAGCGACATTTTATGAGATGATAAGAGTAAATCGGTCGTCGAATCGTTTTTAAGATTGGTACGACCGCCGTTCATATTTGTATTCATCGAATTGGCGAACGCGCCGACGAACAGCGGCGGTATGAACTCGTGAAGAAATATAAATAACGATATGCATAATTTCCAAAAATTCAACGGGCGAACGGCGAAAAATTTCAAACGCCGACTCAATTTCGAGTACGAATCAATTTTTAGCGCCGTGCGAAAACGCCAACGACGCTTTTTCGCTTTGACCATCGTTCGCTTCGTGTCACATTTACGGTAAATGATATAATGAGATGAAAAGCACCAAAAATTTGTGTGCTGTTGACAAAAATTGTTAGCTTGAGTCGTTAGCTAGGACGCGAAATTTGCTTTTAAAATCATCTTGCGCGCCGCGTTCGACGACGAGCGACGCACATTTTAATATGGAAAGATAAAAAAAAATCAGCGTCGCTGCCTTTCTCGTTTTAGCGCCTTGTTTTAGCTAGCGACAGTTAAGGCAACTTGCGTAGTACTATCTTTATTGAAAAGTTAAACGGTGCCGCAGTAACAAGCTATAAAGTTGAGCTTCGACGTTAAAAACCACTTTCGTTAAAATAACAATGATGGAGAAAAAAAAGAGATTGCCGATGAATAACAACGTTTTTGGAAGTTTGCGCGGGGTGGACATGTTGCGCGCTTTTTTGGCACTGAAATTTGTTTCGCGAGTAAAGTAACGGGGCGCAAATCAGTTTCGACCTTTTTCTGACTTTAAGCGCTGTGAAGATCAGTGTTACAACAAGCTAGGCCGGTTTTTTGCAAATTTGACATGAAAACTAAAAAAGCACGTAAACTGACTAACTAGTAAATCAAAATGATCAATCTGTACCGGTTTGTAATCCATTTTCCTTGACTTCGTGAAGACGAATCGAGAACGCGATTCGATCTAAAGCCGATGGAATAATCAACAAATAGCAAATCGTCGCTGCTACTTTCCACAAAATAGGAGGGTGATAATAATCGAGTCGTTCGTCCGAATTGGGTAACAAAAACCAATACGCCCACCTGCCAAAAAGGAGTAACTACATCTTCAGCTACAAATTCAGTTTACGAAAGCGAAATAGGTATTTTTAATTTTGATTCGCAAGTAAAAGTATAATCTGGCAATTTGCTATATGCCGATAGAAAATTGTTGCGCACATAATTTTGCGAAACTTTTCGGTTTCATTGCTCCAAAATTTTGTTGAAGTATGACCGCATGAATAAAATTTAGAAAAAGGCACATTTCTGGATTTTATTTTAATCACTGCAAATTTTTCGATTTAAATGAAAAAACATTTAACAAAAAAATTTAACCAACTGCCATTTTATCAATGTTGCAAAGGAATATAGCAAATTGCCAGACTAAACTTATACTTGCGAATCGACATTAAAATAGGAATTTCGTTTTCGCGAATTAAGAAACCTTCAGTTGCAAAATTAGTTTGAAAACTTACTTGACAGTCAGGTACACTGTTACAGTAATAACCACCAAATGCAACTGACTGCGAACGACAAGACGATTTCGATGTATAGTTCGTTAATTTTAGCCATGAAAGACGGCGTCGTCGTTGTCCAAATAGATAACAGAGTTAATACATTTTTAACACATAAGCAAGCTGATAGAGCTGCAATTACGAAAATCTAAACAGATCCGCTACAATAGCAAGTGGAAATAATGCCTTCGATGTTCGATGCAAAATGCTGATGCAAAAACGCACGTCCACGCATCTTCCATCAATGGCGACATTCGAATGTCTTTCGGAAATCGGACGGAAATCAAAACTTCGACGCCGTTAAAATAGCTCAAATCGAATTCGGCATCGGTCGATAGATTAAATCGCTGTAAAATCTGTTCGAGACTTTCGTCGGGTATAGGTATCGAAAAACAAATGAAATGTTCCAGCAAAATGTGGATGTCGTACGATTCCGGTAGCATTACTCCTTCGGGAAATGCTTCTCTGTTCGCGTATAGAATTTGATTCGAAAATAATAGTGTCGTCACCGATATGCAAGCGATTAATTTTACCAAAGTCAAAATCGTAACGTATAATTTTAACATTTTGTAATTTATCAGGCGAAAATTAGAAAATCAAATAATAAAACAGGAAAATCGTTTAATTTATAATTAATTTAGTGAAAAATTGTTTTCGACATTTGTTTTTCGAATTTCATGTTCACTTTCGACACTTTACATAGCGACTCCGCAGCAAAATCAAACTAAAAAGAAGATCAAACGCTGTAAGTAACTCAAGCTCTCTCAGGTTCATTGCTGTAAGAAATTCACGCGCTGCAAGAAATTTTCAAGCGCTGCAATGATTCAAACGCTGCAAGAAACTAAAACGCTGCAAAAATTCAAGCGTTGACAGAATTCCAAGCTCTGCAAGAAATACAAGCTCACAAAAAATTCAAGCGCTGCAACCAACTGCAAGTGAAAAATAAATTCTCTGCAATCAATTAATCGCTGCAAGAATATCAAGCGTTGTGTTTAGCAACATCGAAATGGATGTGATTTGATTTCAACCTACTATTTTATATTTACAAGTAATATTTTAAAATGAAAGTTAAGGCTATTTTGACTTTATGCAATAGTCACTTCTGTTTGTTGTTAGTTTTTTGATTTCACTTTCTATTTGTTTAAAGAAAATAACACAAACGTCGACTAGGATCACAAAGTAATTAATCATGTAAAAATAAATAGCGACACGTAACGTTTTTGATATTGAAAAATGTTCTCGAATTAAATATTTTCAACGGCAAATAAAACAAATTTGTCGTCATCGTCGTCGTTGTCGCAGCAAGTAAAATAGTGGCGAACTTTTTCAAAGTACCAACTATGAAATCAACTATAGTACAGCGCTATAACATCAACTGTACAATTTTCAGCATGCCAAAATCAAAAAATGGAATAAAAATAGCATTCAACATTGATGATCGTCGAAAAAATTATAAATTTGAACTGAATTTGTGCAAAACCCTGACTCATTCAAAAATAAACAATTATAACGCTCAAGCCATACACAATAATCGTCGCCAGCCTTTCTTTAGCTTGCCGGGCGACGATGCTTGCTGTTTTTTATCTGGTGTCACTTTCGTCGACAATCCCACCGAACTACCGTACAGCGCGGAAGTCGGCGCGCTTCGCGTGCTGTACTTCGAATTCGATTGTTTTTCGGGCGATAGTCCGACGAGATTCAAGCGCTGGTTGGACGCTTGCCGACGCACTTGCAGACTGGAATGTTTATTTGAATCGATGCTATTGCTACGCTTGAGTTTATCTTTCAATTTCTTGAAACTCTTCCGTCCGCCGCATTGTTGCAACGACACCTTGGATCGGTCGCCGCCGACCGGAATTTGCATCGATACTAAAATCACCGAATCGAATACTTCTTTCATGTTGTGCTGCGTCAGCGCCGAACATTCGACGTATCGAAGCGCTTTGACTTCCTTGGCGTATTCGACAGCCTCCGATTCCGCAATCACAGTTTCGCCGTACTGGCTCAATTTTAAAATCGTATTCACATTAGTTCGTTGGTCGGATTGAGTGCCGACTAATATACAAGGGACGTTGGGTAGATTGTGCTTCAGCTCGGGTATCCAACGCTGTTGCAAGTTGTAGAACGAAGTCGGATTTACCACGCTGAAACATACGATGAACACGTCGGTGTTTGGGTAGCAAAGCGGTCTTAGATGGTCGAAATCCGCCTGAAAAACAAAAACAATGTCCCGTTTTGTACTAAATCAGTGCGCGACGCAAATCGGGCGCTGCAACAGCAATAGCAAATTCTTGCGATCAAATCGGGCGCTGCAACTATAATAGCAATTTCTTGCGATTTGCTCGTTATCTGTACAAAGAAATGCAAAAACTCCGTTATTTTTTATTGCAACTGTTTGTTTTTCAGTTTATTTGTTTTTTATTTGCTTTAAAAGAATCCTGGATTTTTCGAGTTTGCTTTGGTCGACGAAGACAAGTCGAAAATGAAAGAAGTCAATTTCCAAGCGCGATGATTAATTGCAATTTCTCCGAACAAAAAGGCGAACAACTTTGCCTAGAGTTGAAGTGTTTTCCAAGCCGTTGAGAATGAGAAACGAACGGTCGAATTTTTTTTAAAGTTCATCAGTTGAAACCAGAAACGAAAATCGGTAGTTTGTATCCGGACGACCGATTTCGTGGACCAATTGCGATTTAATGAGGAGAAAAACAGAAACTAACGTAAAAAGTAGCAAAACTAAACATAAATTTGTTTAGTTTGGAAATGGCGGAAATATTTGCATTTAATTAGCAATTACAGTAGGAAATAGCTGCAAAAGCGCTGTTGTTCGCAGGCAAGATTTCCACGATGCTTCAAATGTTTATTTAGTGAAATCGTTTTGGTTCACGATTTGGCCATTTTCCAATTAAAAACAGTGGGCGGATAAGCGGATTCTTGTCGTTAGTGTGCGTGTGTCCAGTTACAAAATGATCACATTAGACGTCGGCCAGTGTTCCGTTAGTGGTCGAACCTGCGTATCATACGGTTCGCCGAGAATTGGCGAGCATTTCGAAAATTGGTTTTCATATGGTGGTAAAAATTTGTTTGTCCATTCGAACGTCGGTCGTTTTTCCGCCGCTTAATGAGAGTGAAATCAGATACAGCGAACGCCTGGTGTATCTCGAGGCTAATGGAACTGGGAATGCGTCCCGTATGTCCATTTATGTAAAACAAGCAAGAATTGCGTCGTGGCACGTAGCAAATTCGGCACTGAAGTGCGAAAACCACGGAAGTTGACGAGACCGAATTGTCACCCATTTGTCACACATGAGATGACTCACCGAGGACTAATTCGAAAATAGACCCATCGCGAAAAAGCCTCATTTTGAAAATATAGTCCCATCTGAGACACGCGCGAAAAATGGATGGACTCGATCAATTTCACCGTCTTGTTTCCAGACTAAACATAATGTCGTGCAAGACAGACACGAAAAGCGTCCTGTCTTGCGACTTAGCTTGCTCGATTTGAATTTGACCCAAATTCGCAGCGCTAGCGCCACATGTCGAAAATTTAATAACACATTTTGACACTCGGCCAAGAATTCTGTTTAGATTTTCGACGACTATACGTTTTTGACGTCATTTACGAATTTCTTCAGTGCGTTTTCAATCCGAGCTTAGTTGAAGCAACTTTGCAACGCGTCTGGCTCGTAAATTTCGTCCTACCCAGTCGTAAATAAATTTCAATGTTGTCGAAAATCTATTCGTTTTAAAACTTTTCCCTCTATCCCTCTCTCTAACCTCCTTTTGTCAGCTATTTAGACTTATGTTATTGTTTTTCCACCCATCTCATTTTAAATCGTAAATCTTTAACGAAGAGGAATTTTCTCGAGCTCCGCAGTCGATCGAGCCAAGAAACAAGGTTGCTACGAAAATTCACCTCGAAAAACGACAAAAATGTTGCATTTTATCTACATTTTTAAAATTCTCGAATAATGACCAATCTAATGAACGAAACAAGCGAAAAAACTTTGTTAGCTATAACTCGTTTCGAGTCCGAGCGAAATTCTCAACTCTACGTCAATGAAAATGGGCGCATCTCTTTCCTCCATTAAGAAAAAATTGTCGGCTTTATCCGTTCGACAAACGATGTCATAAATCTTGCGGCCACGGCAGAAATTCTCTTCCGTCGTCGTGTAATTCGAGCTTCAACCGAAGGAAACCTATCGAAGTTTTGATTTTTTTCGGGCTGTAATGAGATACGATACGTTTCAAAAAACGGTAACTTAATTCTCTGTTTCGTTTCCCCGTTGGTTAAACTTCGAGAAAAAGATGATTTCCAGCCGAGAAACTTTTTATCGCCCACGAAATTCGTGTTTTTTATGAAACTTCATCAAAGTGCGTGTTTTCGGCGAGTGCTAGCATATTTTATTACGCGCCAGAAGATTTTCGGCGCTAGCAAATGAGTTGATCGCATGCAGCGCGAGAAAGACGCTTGCGCAAGCACATAAGTTGCTTGAGCTTGCGCGAAAAGTACTTGCACAAGCGCTTTGATCTCCACTAGCCGCGCTTTATCAAATTTTAACATTTTCAACGTACTTGGCCCGCTGTATCGCATAGTTGCAATTGCACCGGTTGATTGTCCACTCGAACTAACACTGAAACAAACAAACTTTATTGTGGACTAAACACACTTCGGCTAGACAAGCAAGCAAAGCAGAAAGCTCCTTCCTTTTTGAACTTCAAATCGGACAAGAAATTTGTTTTTTTACTGCGATAAACGTCTTTTGATGAATTTTGAAAATGCGTCACACTGTCAACACACAAAAGAACGCCCTCGGTCAAAAATTTTTTTATGATGCTATTTAAAAAAAAAGAATAGAAAGACTTTATAAATTCGTTACACTTTATAAAACTCGAGGGCATGTCGAGGAGTGCGCTCGATGTGTGACTGACTGATGACACTGTGCTCCGACCGACTGCAGAACAGGTAAAATCGAGTTTCATCAGCCGGCGAAATTAAAAGGTAACTAGTAAATTGAATTGTTTGCGTTTTTCCATAACGGAACTTCGAACTGTCGTCGACAGTGCGAGAAAACTTCGTGTGACGTTTTAGCGAAAAATGTTTTTATAAAACGTTTTTATTTGAAACGAAATTTTGATGGATTCATTCATCCTCGAAAACAGTTTGAATGAATAGGTTAGTTGATACATATGTTAAAGAAACTTTTTTGCGCAGTTAATATGTTTGAAAGGACACTCGAAATCGACGTCTGTTTTCGCGAAACGGGCGAAAAGTTGAAACAGTACTTTCGCAGTACAAAAGTACTGTACAGGGGGCGATATCTTGCACGTTTCGAATCCGTACCTATCTATCATCGACGACCGACCCTATTGCGCGTTTTCGACAAATTCAAGGCCCGTGAAATGATGCAATAATTATTATATAGAGTAGTCAGTCGTGTGGAAAAGGGCACTTTATACGTTTCGTTTCGGCAAAAATTACGAATTGAAATTCGACCTCGAAGGTCGCGCAAAATCGTGTATTTATCGTACGCACCCCGTTTTTAAAATGAAACAGGCACTTTTAATGTGTCTATTACGCGAGATACGAGCGTTTTCTAAATACATAGACAGATACAGCCAGTTCCTTAAAAAACAAACTTGCGACAGACTTCTTGCTTGAAAAACAAACTTTCAGCACGATTTCCGTGCACATTTAGCATCAATGCAGCACTTCATTTAAAATAGGTCAATTAGCCAGCAAATGAAACAAATTTTCGGTCGTGTCCAGCGAGGTAAGCGTCGCTCGCGCAAATCTAGGTCGACACTAGCTAGCGCGCGATTCATCAACGCGCAAACAAGATATTTACCCGAGTAATTGTCGAAAGCCGTCGGGACGTATTCTTGAGGGTATCCGTTTGTTGTATAACTGACGATTAAGCTTGTTTTACCGACGCCGGCGTCGCCGACCAACACGCATTTTATCCGTCGGACGGACGACGTTTCCTTGCAATTCGACGACGAGTCCGACGACGTTCGAGCGTCGCTCTGCGTCGACGTACTACTGAGGGACATATTCGGATTTCTCATCGTCGGCTCGCTCAAACGATTGGAATCATTGCGATACGGGGACATTTAACACTCTTGAGTAAAAAATCTGTCCTCTCCGACGACTATCCGAGCAAATCTAGCCGCTGGACACAGTTTATAAAGTTTTGAGCGTGTAAGGTCGAGCAAACAGCGACGAACGGCGCATAAAATTTGTGTCCCCCACCGAAATGACAACAAGAGCACACTTCAGTCGGGCAAATGCCGATGAATAATAACAACAGCGGCGCCGGCCGACTTTGACGTCTACTGCCGAAAGAAAACTACTGAAACATCATGTCCGCGGGTTTCGGCTGTGTTTCAACTACCGACGAGGAGCGCGTTCGCTCGACGACTGTTGCGGGCGCCTGGGCGGTTCGTAACGTGACGTCTAACGATTTGTTGGATTTATAGACAGCGCCCCCTGTTGTCAGCTGGCACTGAAATTATGCATTTTTCATAGAAATTTTGTTTTTATGTAATTTAGACAGTTGAATTTCATTATTACATAATGAAGGAATGGTGTTCATAAATCATAAACGCCAACTCGGGAAATGTGTGCTAGCCATTCGTTCATACGCATTTTTTATTAACTACTTTTTAGGGTCCAGTGAATATCAAGTCCATAAATTTGTTTTTGACTGCCTCTAAAGAGAATTTAATTGAACTGAATTTCCTAGTCATATAAGTTGAAAATATATAAACACTAAAAACGTCACAGCGACCGTCGTTACTAACCACATAACGATCGCAATCATCAGATTCAAATTCAGAATCAAAACAATGACCTGTTGTACCTGAATCAAAGATCATCTGCTTCTGCCATCCAAGCGTCCACGAATACCGCAAAACTATGCAATGTTACAAAGTAAGATTCAGATTCAAACATGGCTTCACTATATATCACTAAAATATCTTCTGTTTCTGGCGTAGAGCGTTCACCAATACATTAAACGGGTTAAGTATACGCAATTTTCAGCAAGCCAAATTAATATTCAAATTCAAACAACGACTTACCTCATACAAAGATCATCTGTTTCTACATATAAGTGTCCACGATTACCTAAACAGGTTAAAATTTTCATAAAAGCAGACTAAGATTCAGATTCAAGGGATGTCTTACCTAGTTCAAAGACCATCTACGTTCAAGCGTCCACGAAACCTTAAAAAAGTCATAAAATATATAATTGTCTTCAAACCAAATTCAGATTCAGATTCAATCAATGACTTACTTCGTTCATCTGCCTCTGTCGTCCTCGCGTCAACGAATATCTTAACCAGTTTAAAAAAGGTGCAAATTTAAAAAACAAGCTTAGATTCACAAGGGAACAGTCCCGGGTCATACGCGAGCTAGAAAATTAGACTAGGTGGGTTGTGTAGGCAGGACAATAGATAGTACGAAAACGCAACTCATATGTGCTGCAGATGTTCCAGTGGTCAGAAAAGTGACCACCAAAATAGCAAAGTAACAATATAGGGCGCGATTAGTTGTAATGTTTGTCGAAGCGCTCGTAGTCGAGTGGAGCAAT
>JAQGBA010000735.1:0-25202 GCA_034698125.1 Prionchulus punctatus
AATCCCCCCAATTGACTTCCCCCCAAAAAACCATCCCCCCAATTGACTTCCCCCCAATTGACGGGTTCCCCTGTCGAACATGTGGATTTACATTACACCTTTTTTAGTTTTATCCAGTGTGTCTGATGGCTATAGCTTGGTGGCTTTGGGTGATTATTCAAAGCACTCAAAGTTCGTCTTATTCCAGAACTCTTTCCCCACTTGTTTACATTGGGTTTGCGTTTCGAATAATAAACTGCAACTGTTGAAGCACCCTTTGTGTTTTTTTTCATTATGGATCCTTTAAGTGCCTCCCAAGTGGCTGTATCAGCAGGAATTGCATCATTGTCGTATCAAGCCATTGGCACATTTCCAAGAAGAATTAGAACAAGCTAGATTGTGCTCTTCCACGAACCCAAAACCATCTGACGTCGATGTGTAATCAGCGATGTATTTATGAACCGATTCACCATACGATTTTCTTCGAATTAGTTCATCAATGACAATACATTCATGCCTGCAGACGATTTTGCTCCACTAATTGTTTTTAAAAAAACAAACAACACCATTAACTACTTCTGCACCTACTTTACCTGACCATAGATTTGCCAATGGATCCTTGTTGAGCCTTGAAGGTTTCTTGTTTAAACTGGCTTAAACCGTTTTGGATTGCACCCAGTAGCTAGCTCTGCCTCAGAAGCCAGGTCAGAATTGGATCAGTCAATTTAACTTTCTTGCTGCGGGGGGAGTGTTTATCCACAGAATTATTCAACTATATTTTGGGAAAACAACATCTATAGTTCGTTCTGTCAATGTGTGCCCACTATGTTCACCAAAGGCTCGCTAGTTGGATGTACACCCACTGGATTGCCCTTGGGACTGGTATGAACTTTTCGCAGCTAACCCTCTGGAAAGCTAATCGCCTGGTAAAACCGTTACCTATGTAACAAAGATAAAATAGAACTCACCAGTGCAACAAAAATAAATAAACACTTGACAACAAAGCCAAAACCCACAAGCCTTCTAGATCATTCCAGAAGAACACCCGCTCAAATAAAGGAGCATTCCTTCCAGAACATTCTAGAATAACCACAGGTGGCAGCACAAACATCTGCTAGGTGGCAGCACATGCATTCGCTAGATGGCACCACGAGCGTTCACCAGGTGGCGGTACACGTATCCAGCAGATGGCAGCACCATCAACGCCAAGCATGACTTGCGCAATAGATGAATCACCAGGACTTGTGCAAGTGTACCAACGCCCACTCGTACCTAAAAATAGAATAAAAGATGAATCATACCTTACTGTAGCATGAATCATAAATGATATAAAATGTCGTGTGTTGTTGCTTTTATTTGTCTCCCTAATAAACTGCAAGCCCCAATTTGCCTATCAGTCATTAACAAACCCCTAGTTGCTTTAAAATACCGTAACCTTGAGCACTATTAACATCATTAGTGGTCGACCCTTTACAGTATACCTCTTTTTTATAGCTATCCAGCCAAGCTATGTACTTGCAATCCTCCCTGTTGACAGTAAAAAGTATAGTATAGTTGTGTTTTAGCTGTGCATTTCTAAGCAGAAGAAGGCGCATTCAGCCTGCTCCTTTCTTTCCTCTCTTTGCATTTAATTTTAAATTAAGAAATTATGTCAAAAACGTCTCAAGTGTGGGAATATTTTACTGAATCGACGGATAAACAATCTGCTCGATGTAAAATCGGAAAATGTTCGGCCCAAATTAAACTAGGAGCTTCAAAATCGACCAAAGGTTTGTGGAAACATCTACTTAGTTGCCATAAAAAGGAATACCATTTGGCAAAGTCTGAACAGACTACAGTGGAAATGGCAAAAGCTTCAGCTTCAAAATCGAATTCGACTATTTATTCATTAGCGCCTTCTCCAGCAGCGTTGGTAACCAGTGCCAGCAGTTCTTTAATTCAACCACAATTAGCCGATTTTTCATTTGTGTCTGTCAATAAATATAAAGCCGGTCATCCGAAACAAGTGGAATTATCATATTTGTTAGGCGAGTGGTTAGCTGATGCTATGTTACCAAAACATACTGTAAATCATGAACGATTTCGCATGTTTATGGAAGCAGCGAATGGAAAATTCAATTTGAAAAAGGAAAAATATTTTCATACTGTTATCATTCCGGATATTTACCAACACGTCAAATTTCAAATTCAGAAAATCGTCGACAGTCAAGTGACAGTATTTACGGGAACAACCGATATGTGGTCATCTCAGAATCGGCAATCTACGTTTGACTATTTATTTTATTAATGATAATTGGGTTCGTAAAATGGCTGTTTTAAGTTGCCGTCCTTATGGTGACGAGGCTCATACTGGGGAAGTGATCAGATTGGTATTAAATCAAATCATTACCAAATGGAATCTGTTGAATAAATTGCACATTATTGTAAGAGACTCTGACTGACTGCTGCTATGCCAATTTTGATCATGGACCCTGTTTTTTGCACACTTTACAATTAGTCATTAATCATGGCTTACTGTCCCAAAATCGGTTTCCGATGCTATTAGCCGTTTGACGAATTTTCATTAGTTATTATAGAAAATCAATGAAAGCCAGGTCCAAATTAAAAAATTAATTGGGCTTAAAGAACACTCGTTAATACTTGGTGAACTTACGCGATGGTCGTCTTATTGCCTTAGTATTAACAGAGCCCTTGAACAAAACAGGCCATTTGCCTTATTTTAACAGATTCCGATCTTCCTCTCAAGGCCAAACAAATCATTTTAGTGAATGATTCGACAGTAATGAAACAAATTTCGGCTCTTTTGACACCATTTGTGGATGCGACGACATTTGCTGAAAGAGAAGATGCATGTATTTCTGCAGTTATTCCAACGTTATTAAAATTAAAAAAGCAATTAGACGTTTTGGATCCAAAAGGCGCTAAAACGATGCAAAAAGAATTGCAAAAGCAGTTGGAAAGCTATTTTTATGGGGCAGATCCCAGTAAAAATCAATTCCCAATCGTTGAATATACTGAAATTTACGCGATTTCTACTTTAACTTGATCCACGTTTTAAAGTTCATGCATTCTATGATAAAACTGCTGCTCAAGGCGCAGTTACGCGTTTAGAAGAAATGACATTTGAATCGATGAAAAATGCTCAACAAGTAATTCAACCATCGCCAGAGAAGCGTTCAAGAATGGGTGGATTTTTTGCAGCCATTGCGGATGAATTATCAAGTGGAACGTCTACTGGTAGCTTGGTTAACATCAGCGATGATGATGCTGATGCTAATAAGGAAGACGTTTTGCGTAGTAGAGCAAAGAATATCGTTTCTTCATATTTGCAAGAAACATTAATAAATTCTGAAAGCGATCCACTTTTATACTGGAAAATGAAGGAAATCGAAATGCCAATATTGGCAAAACTGGCAAAAAGTATTTTTCTGCGCCTATGGGATCAGTTGCCAGCGAAAGAGAATTTAAAGTAGCATCCGATATAATGAGTGGCGATCGCACATGTCTTTTCCCAGAAAACGCCGAAATGTTATTATTTTTCAAATATAATTTGAGGGCTGTTGGTTACAATAGTATGCACTTACCAAGACCACCTAAAAACGTTGATCAACCTCAGAGCAGCTCAGAGGAAGAAATATCGGATGACGAGGAACACAGTAGTGACAGTGAAAGAAAGTGAACCAGGAGATGATGATGTGGTTGTGTTAGCTGCAGCGAAAAATGATTAGAGAAAGGACAATATTTTCAGATGACGACTGACTTTTAGAGGTTATGTTAGTATGCTTTTGTCTATCTTTTGCTTAGCTTGTCATAATGTCATTTCTTATCACGTAATCGCATATTACATATGAATGAAGACAATGGACTGCCTAGCTTTAGAAAAATATTAAAATTTTCCAGCAAAAATGAGTTAGTTAGTTTTTCTAAGAGAAAGCAGTCGCTTTGAAGTTCTGTATAATTTTTTTAAAGCAAAAACCTTAGTTTCAGTCCCAGTCCCGGTCCCAGTCCTCTTCCCGACAAAACCTGGTCCCGGACAAACGCTAAACACAATGTATGTCAACCAACTGCAAGGCCAATATCTGCAAACCTTAGTACAAAATTTAGTATTTCAATATTTTACGTTTTCATCAGTTTTATCATCTAAACTTTCTTAGCGAGCACATAAAATGGATGCCGAACTTCGAAATGTTTTGGAAGAAATATTAAATGAATTATCCAAATCGACTCAGATTGTTGATCCAAATATCCTCTGCAGTAAACTTCGAGCTGGTGGATATTTAGGGGACGATGAATACGAGATGATACAGTCGACATCTATGACAACTGCGAAATTAATCGTAAGCTAAAATTAAGTTTAAATATTAATCGTTTTAATTATTCTTCATTTAGTTGATATTTACATCGTTGCAAAGAAGAAAAGCACACGTTTTCGAAAGATTACAGGAAATTTGTATTGAGATAAAATGTCCGGCTCTTTTCAAGGAAAAGCAACAAGTTTTTGATTATTTTGTAAGTTTATCAGTTTTAAAAAATGTAAACTTTGTTCAAAACGTTTAACTGGGTACATCGTGGCCACGTGGTTCGAGCTGTAGACGATTTTCCGTCAACCTAGAAACGTTTTGTTTTTGGACCTGTTTTCCACGTTTTTGCATCATTTACGAGCCTATTTATCGATGTAAATCCGTTTTAAACAACTTTTCCAGCAGCTTGACGCATTTTTTGTATAAAAAGTGCTAATTCATTCATTATTCATGTATGATATTTCAATGCGAGTGGCATTATACTGTAAAGCAGAAAAAACTTAAACATTTTCAGTTCTTCGAGCGAACCAGAAGCTCAAAAATTGTTAAAACGATTCGCTCGAAAATCGTAGTTCTGCGCAAAAGCTTTATTCATGGAGAAACAAAGTCCAATCCGAGTTTGGTGCGATGGATGGTAAGTCAACTACTAGACTCATGGAATAAGCACTGATTCAGAAAGATTAAACAAAAAAGTTGACTAGCCCAATAACACGTTGTAGCTTTCAAGCACGATTGTTTTTTGTATGTATTGTTTGATAAATTGCATTAATTGATTGAACAATTGACGTTCAACAATTCATCATCACTTTAATATCAAATCCCAAGGTAATATTCAGTTCCCTCGGCAATGATCGCTATAGAGAAAAACGGTGGAATATCTTTTCTTTTTCTATTTTCATTCTCGCCTTTTACCTCATCGGCTCTCAAAGCCTCATTTAAAATGAAACTATAGTTTCTGTTCTCTTTTCCATTGCTGCTGAACTATGACATCGAAAAAAGAAATATGTGAGTTTGATGCGACGGAAGGTACAGTTCAGCTCTGGTATTCAGTGAAAATTTTCCTGAAAAACAATTTTTGTTATTTCACTTTTTAGTTTCGATTTGGTGCATTACGGACACGCTAACTCGTTGCGACAGGCGAAAAACATGGGCGACTGTTTGGTTGTCGGAGTACATAATGACGGTATACAAACAAATTAATTTACAGTTGTGAGACGCCAGAAATCATTTCCTACCAGTTTTTCTTATTATAAACAACGTTTTCCTGATACTTTTCCGTAAAAAAAATATTCGCGCAGATGCATCGCTGTTTCCAGCAATAAATAGGCTGACTATATAAGAAAGTGTGAACATTTTGCACAGAATACTTAATTTTTTCTACTATTTTTCAGCCGATATTACTAGTTACAAAGGACCGCCGGTTTTCAGCGAAGAACAACGTTACAAAATGATGCGGGGCATAAAATGGGTAGACGAAGTCGTCGAAGGTTCGACCTATTTTCCGACCGCAGAAACGTTACGAGAATATAATTGCGATTTTGCAACTCACGGGGGTAAAAAAAGCATAAAAATTAACGCCTAAGGCGCATTAAACGAGTAGAAATACAAAAAAATTCACTAGTCACATTAGTTACCGAGCTAAAAAGCACAAAATTATCGAACGTGACGCCACACGCTATAAGTTTCCAGCTTGTGACGTCATTTAAGACTTGGTTGAGAAAAAACAACAAGAAAGTGTTTCAAACACTTTTAGCTCGTACGCCGCTAAAATGTATATTAATTAATTATTAATTATTATTGTTTTTAGACGATCTTTCGGTGACCAAAGACGGGCGTGACCCATATCAAGTTTTGAAAGATAAAGGCTTGCTAAAGTTTATTTGTTAAATCATCTTTATCAAAGCTGTTATATGTAAATTTTTAATAGGATTTACAAACGTACCGAAGGCGTGTCGACAACCGACATCGTTCGACGGTAACGCCAAACTCAAATTGAAATCATTTCGAACTGAATGTTGTTTTATTTCGCAGAATGCTAGCCTTGACCAACTACCATCATAGCACCGACGACTCGTTCAAGTCCAATTACGCGAACAGCTTCGGACAAGTACATGTAACACGCTCCCTACAACACTTTTCTTATTTTAAAAAGAACTTTTCTAGGACGCCAGCGCTCGCAGCCCAATGACTCGAGTGTCGCAATTTTTGCAAACGTCCAATAAAATCGTTCATTTTAGCGAAGGAAAAGAACCAAAAGTTAGTATTTTTTTTGCTTGCCGCTGTTTTGTTGTGAGAATATAAACGATGAACCTGATAATTTGGCACCAAATTTGAAAACGGAAACCTAATAATGCTGACAATTTTAGCCTGGCGATCGAATTGTTTACGTGTCCGGCGATTGGGATTTATTTCGTGAGTGTTTCATGAATTTGCTGGTAAAGTACGCATTACACCTCTTAAATTTGGTTTTTCTTTGCAGATCCTGGTCATTTGGATTTTCTCGAAGCTGCTCGAAAAGAAGGTGATTATCTGATGGTCGGTTTGCACACCGATTCAGTAAGTAGATGATTATTTTGTTTTTTCAATTGCTTACGAATCCTACTCTATGTTCATTAGGTTGTAAATAAGAAAAAGGGCAGCAATTATCCTGTGATGAATTTGCACGAACGAACTTTGAGCATATTGGCTTGTAGAGTAAGTTTAAAATACAAGCGCGTTTTCTCACTGGACATGACATAACAGTCTGTCGAATGTTTTGTAGTACGTATCCGAAGTTGTAATAGGCGCACCTTACGCAATTAGCGAAGAAATGATAAAAGAATTGAAGGTACACCGATAAAAAATTAATATCCTCCTAATGATCGGTCTAAATTTCAGCAGCCATTTTAGATCGACTTGGTTTGTCACGGATGGACGAACGTCATTTCCGATTCCGATACCTCCGACCCATTTGCAGTATAAATATTTTGTTTCAGTGACTTTTATTCAGCACAATAGTTGCAATTAGACATTACTTTAAAACATATCTATAGACCCCAAAGAAGAGGAATATATTCAAAATCATAGACACTGGCAATCGTTTGACAACGACTTCTATCATTCAGAGGTTTGCCGAAAAGAGGTAAGATAATCGTTGAGCAAGATTTTAAAATTTGCACTGAAGTGCGGTTAGACAGCGCATTGTTTTGTTGCCTGTTGCCCGTTTCTGCTCTGGAAAATTACTGATTGTCGACTTGGTTGCAGGAACGAATTCGAGCAACGTAATCTTAAAAAAGAAGCCCGCGAAGCCGAAGTAGCTAACCTTATCGGCGAAACATCGGTTCTGCGGGAAAACGTCGCTGGAATGGGTTGACATTTTCACAAATTCGGGCGTTTTTCCCGTTCGTTTTCGCAGTACATGTTTGTACATGTTTCTCGTCAGTTTTATTCAAATATTTGATTTTGTTTTGATTTTTAAATAATGGACGGCTGTGTTTTTTTCTTCTTTTGTTTTAATCGTATAAATAATAAAGTTTTATTGCGCTTCATTTTCGCTTAATACATTTTTTTATAAAACTGATTTAATATCAAATCAAATCGTAAATTTCTACTTTCATCGAAAGATAAACGTAAACTTTAAAAGAACGCGATAAAATATGGATCCGATAAAAAGCAAATTTTCTGTTAAAAAACTTCAAACTTTTGCTGGTTATTTTGAAAAAGGACGCAGATTCTAACTTCGGCTGGCTTCTTATTTGGTCGGCTAGTACAACCGAAGGGATACGGAAACAATTTCGTTCAATACCAAAAATGAAACGAAAACAAACAACGAAAGAAAACGAACGGAAATAAGAAAACAAGAAAGAATTCGTTAATTCGACAAAAAAAACAACACGAATCGTAACAAAATTTACATTAGAACATTTCTAAATCAACAAAATGTACATAAATCGGAACTAGACAGGGATTTAACCTAGCAAGTCAGTTTAGAGAAAAGGTTACCAGTGGACGTTAGCAAACGTACTGTCTTACAAGGGAACACTCCCAGCTTTGTGTCTAACTGAAAACGCTCATATGGTGGGCTTGATAGATGGTATAGTAGAGAATCAAAATACGTTAATTATACGTCCTACACTGCGGCCAGTGGTCAGTAAATGACCAGAGAAAAAGCAATGTTGCATTGAAAAGGTCAAGTGTAAACCACTTGAAGTGCGAGCAGCTGATAGCCTATCAGGTTTGCCATTATCTGCTATTTTCTTTCTATTCGCTTTCTCCTATCGTCGCTCTTTTTTATTGTTGTGCGTTTGTGTGTGAAATGATCAGTGTAATGTTGTTTGTTCTCCCGCAAAAGATGCGCAACAGGCGCGAATTCAAACAAGCGCCACGTTTTTGGTCATTTACTGACCACTGGCCGCAGTGTAGGACGTATAATTAACGAATTAACGTATTTTGATTCTCTACCATACCATCTATCAAGCCCACCATATGAGCGTTTTCAGTTAGACACAAAGCTGGGAGTGTTCCCTTGTTAGCAGAAGTCAAGTTTTACCGTTACGGCAGGAATCACGAAGACGATTTACGCCCAAAAAATAAACGTCTGCATGTATTACAGACCAAAGCGAAAAAAAAAGAACAAACGCGAAACAAAGTCACAAAATCACCTTTTGATTCTATGAAAGTTGAACAAAACTTCGTTTCAGTCCTCGAATCTACTTTCAACGACACCTTTTCGGTTTCCCAAGATCCAAATCGCTCAACGTTGTCAACGACCGCTTCATGCTTCGAGTATACGGACCACCATTCGGTATTTGATTACCGCGGGCGTGGGCAACGTCGGCGGTCGATGTCGGCATACAGGAATACGAATGAATATAGTTGTGTCCACGTTGGTGATCGACGGTCACCGCCGTGTTGGTGGCCGAGGGCAAAATTTATCGCTGGCCATTGGGGTTCGTGAGTTCGAAATTGGATAACGTGGTCAATTGGACAGTAGTAGGTGTGACGGCTTGTTGAGTTTGAACGAATCCAACGTTGTTCTTTATTATATAGACGAGCCGACCGTTATCGGCATGCGCAAATGTACCGATAACGTGTAAGACGGGCACGGCGTTCGTTTGAAAAACGCCGTTGTGGGGCGGAGTGCCGCCGGGTACGCAGCCGTAGGAGAGGTTTTGCGTCGTCGCTTGAGGTACGCGAATCGGTGACAAACGATTCGCCAACGTCGGCCGGTGGACCATAGAGTCTGCTGGAGATCGACGCCGCCGGCGTAAACGAAAAACGGTCGAGCGGCGCGGCATTTGCAACGGACGCGAAGGATTGAGCCGATATCGAATTCATCGCTACCGCCGCCGACTGTACGTATTGATACGAATAAATGGTTTGCGGTAAGGAATATTCCAAATCTTGACTTATCGTACCCGTCGGCGTCGGTAAAGCAACGGGCGGTGAAGATATCGGCAAAGGAATTGGTTGAATTGAAGCTGAAATGAATTTCATGATCAGCAATTTTCAGATTGTATTTTTCATCTTTTGTCGATTTATATAACTCACATTGCCAACGATCCTTGGTAACCGAAGAAAGAATCTGATGCTTTCATAGTTGCCAACAGCAGCAACCGTGTTTGCCGAAGTTGCCAGGAGAAAGCCAAAAATGAACATTAAGTTGGCTTGGTAGTATCAATAGAAACACACTTTCGTGAAAACGTGTTAAAATTAAGAATTAGCAAGCAAAAAGAAAGACTATCTACATCAATCACAAATGAATAAAATAAACAGAGAAGTCCGTACTGCACATCAATATTTGCTATTGTCATACTGTATTTGTTCGAAAATAAACCCCAGGGTTGGGTGACCCAGGAGGAGGTATTTTCGAGAGGGGTATTTTTAAGCAACTTGACTAGAGAGCATCTTAATTGGCTCAGAAATAAATACTACAAAGTACCACTTTATTATTTAATCGCATAACAACATGCTACAACTGCGTTACGTTAAAGCAAGGGCAATATTGTTTCAGGTACTTATCCCTTACGCAATCGGATAAGCCGGCGTACAGATTGGTTCGGACGATTTCACCATCTAAAAACCAAACTTTATCCGTTTCCTTTACATTAACTTTTACAGTTGCTTCGAATGAAGCATTGAACGGATGAGTTTCGAATCCAATCACATACGTTTCAACATAACTTTTGCTCTCGATAACTTCTGTGGCGGTGGTTTCGTTTTTCAGAGTTTCCTCAAATTCCATTAAACGGTCGTAGCTGTCTAAGCCTTGTTTCAGTTTCTGATTGAAATTTAAATGGGTGATGTAGAAGACTCGAGTTAGATTGATATGTTGGCATGCATCGGACACGTTTACGAGCAAATTATTTATGCGATCTATGACATACATAGCAGCTTCTAAGGCGATGGGGTCGTCGGATTTCATGGGAACTTCTTCGATGCATGTGCAGAAATGATCCGGGATGCCGCTCTTTTTACAAGTTCTGCCCGAAGGCAATGGATATAATTGACTCTGACCTCTGTTATTAAAATTTCTTTGAGTACCACCATAGTTCTCATCAGCGATATCTTTCATAGTTTCATAAACGTCGAATGGTGTTGTCATTCGATCGAGATTGAGTTCGATATTACGTTCGATATTTGGATACTTGTCATAAAACCAAGGCGGAAACCATATTCCATAAAAGGGCATTCGTTCTTCGAGCAAGCCTAAATTTGTCTAATTCGATTTTAGCGAGGAAAAAAAATTGCAAACAAAAATTAACTTCTACCGACTAAAGTTTTTCGTATTTGATCCACTCTCAGCCCGTGATCGCTGATGAAGAACACGACCGTTTTATTTAAATAGTTTCCTTCGTGCACATATTGCCAAAAGTCCCTCACGTACGATTCGATTTGTTCGACTTCGTTATCGGCGTTGTGAGACGAATCCGTGATGCTGCTGAAAACGAATTGCAATTTATCGTGGAATGTTACCATGTGACGACGTACAATATCCACGGTCAACTTAACTACAGGCTCGTTCGAGAAACAATGACTGGAACTGTTTTCGTTGCTCATGCTCTCAGTCATTAGCCAAAAATTTCGATAATAATAATCGACAGGTTTTTTCGTAAATCCCGGCATGTAATAATTGAACACGCTGTACGTCGGCCAATCGTCAGTGATCGCGGTCGCGTAACCTTTGGCGGCGAATCGTTTCCATATGAACGGCCAGGGGTTTAATGGTCTTTCGTCCGCGCCTCTCGGAATTTCCTTCAGCATGTCGTGTTGTTCATCTCTGACGCGCCGCCCGGTAAAATACGCCATTTGGTTCGGATATGAATTTTGACCAATTTTAATCAATTCTAGACCACAAAAAAAAAAAGGTCAATTTCTTCCATTTGCCAAGATTGTGCCGCTCACTTTTAAAATATTTCATTCCCATGACATTTTTAGTGTAATTGTAAGTTAGCGGCATATTTCGCTGCAGTGCCGAATATGACGTGCTGTCTATCAGAAAAAACAACACGCTCAGTTGATCACCACTCGCATCGATGAACTGCCGATCGTCGGTGATTGCCGGATAGGCGTGCACGTTATGGTAAAACAATCTTGTATCGGCGACATTATCGAACGTAAATTTGCATTTTACTTCCACCGAATCTTTCAATAATTTAACCGCGGTTTCCAACAGGATTTCCGTATCATATTCTAGCGCGTCATCATCATTTCCAACTTTTCTGTCAAAAGTTGCATAATAACACGCGAAAGTTGAATTCGATAACTTTAAGTGTTCCAATTCTGTTTCATTGTATCGAAGATAACCATCGTCGTCGATCAACGTTAAAAACGGCTGAACTTGCTCGCAGGTGAGCGGTATCGGATGCGAAACATACATCATAATCGACGGATCAAACGGATTCAGATTCGGTATATTGCATACATGATCATCGTATTTGCCAGTTTCATCGCCGGCTTGCATCATCGACGACATCCGTAGATTGTCTAGAGCGATTTTTTCTGTATTAAATTTATCGTAATATATCATCAGCTCGAAAACAATAAACGCAATAAACAACGCAACGATAAAACGAAGCGCAACTAATCGCTGGATAAAAAATTCTCGCGTCATGTTAAGAAAAAATAATCGAAAAAATTAGGCTCCGCCGAACATCGACGAAAACACATGGAAATCTGATTTTGAAACGCAAATGAATCAACGCAAACATTAAAAACCTATCGAGTAACTAATTCGGGCAAGATAAGAAAGAAATTCAAAGTTCAGAAAATATTACAGACAAAAATAGAATTCTTCAAAAAGGTGCAGGCAATTTTTCGTATACTTTTTGGATGACTCCCTGTTTTAGACTTTCCTTAATCTAATACTTTGCTTTCCACGGAAAATGTCAGATCAGACTTTTCAGAAGAAAATTTGTACAAATGCGTACATAATAATAGATAGTGTACAAACATTTCAGAAAAACATTCAAACATAAACCAGTGATCGCAATGCGTGTGCTTCAAAGGTAGAATGTCGGCTACTTCACCTTCGCGTGCTTCTTTTTGAAGATTACATTGTTCATATTCATTTCTACAATAAAATCATCAATTAGTGAGCTATAAGCTTACGTGAAGCAACAAACTTGCGATGTAATCGATCGTGAGACCAATTGCATGGTTAAAGAAAATCAAAAGCATCCTATTGGTAAATGAAGTAAAGATTTTTACTTCTAAGTGAGTGCAGTCAGCGATTTTTTTTACATTGTTAGTTTTTCAATGATATTGGTCACAAATTTAGTTTTGAATTCAATTGTTAGGATCAACGAATGCCCCTTATCGCCTGCCGATCAATCCGGTACGAGTATTAAGGTTAGTCTATGCTTATACACGTCTAATGTCAAAACTACCACCTACACAGTCACTATTCACTACTGACGCCTATAGCACATGTAGATTTAGCTTGTTGAGCAAACCATGCTGCAATTTTAATAAAAAATTGTGAGATTAACATCAGTTTAATAAAATAATTAATCTTTATAACAGAACGGTTTAAAATAAGTGCCAGCGAACTCCATCATGAACGATTTATCGGGATGCTTTTCGCTAGGTACAACAATCTCTTATTAAAAAAATTCATTGAAACTCAATTTAGCATGCAACTTGTTAGCAACTTGTTAGATTAGATATGTCTGAGCAACAGTCAATATATTAAAAAGCATCTACTGGCTTCGAGTGTATCATCCGCGTCTTTTGTAACAGGTAAAATTTCCATATGGTTTGTTGGACGTGCATATTGAAAGAAGGATTTGCCAAAACCAGTTGATCGCAATCCGCTAAGGAAGCTACGAATATCATCCGTGACTTGTAACTATTAGATGATGAACCCCAAGAAGGGACAGGCGGAAAACCTGAATTCGACTAGCTCGCAAAGAGTATGACAAATGTAACATTTTATATGTTATATGTATTATTTTTAACATTTAATGCATTCTCAATACCTCGAATGCTTCCAACAAGCAAATGAATTATATTTCATTTTCATCCATTGAAAATTTCTCCCTTGGTATATCCAACAAAGTTCTTAAACGTGCTGGATTTTGGTCGATGGTCAATATGAGAATGATAAGCAGAATTCTTCGCTCTTGACTGAGCAAAAATGTAGGAACATTTTCGATGAAGTTTTTGGAACAGCGTTGCCAATGAGTAACAGTCGCCAGCTAAATTGTGTGTGAAACTAAGCCGTGAAATTCGTCTCTATCATATTGACATGAACGTGAGCTGCACTAAAGTCAGATCCACACTCATAGCGAAATAAGAGTCAAATCAAAATAAGACTTTGTAACAAAGTTGCTTGCTTTTTTGATCATTTTTGTAATAATTCATAAATTGTCAAATGTTCAGTTATTCTTACTGTAGTTTATCATAAGCCAATTTTATGCAAATTAATGTTCACAAATTGCCATTTTTGCCTTGGGAAAACGAGACGATTTTAATGTTGTTGAAGTAAATATGTTGTGAGCGAAGGTCGTTTTTGAGAATCGTTTTCAAATATTGACAGGGAAACCTTTTATTCGTGTTGAACAAGCAAGAAACGCGTCTTGATTTCCAGACAACCGTGCAAAAAGCCCTAACGGGACTTCGTTGGTCAACTACCCTAACGACAGCCAGGCCATCCAAGGAAGATAGGTAAGCCGACATTTACATATCGCTTGTAGTGCATTTTGCACAAATCTTCGCTAAACGAGACAGACAGAAAATTTGCTAATTGATCATTTAATTTTCTACTTATTAGTAATTTTAAAGGGAGTACCCTGTATGTCGTTTTACAGAAATAGATGAAACTAAACAGGCTAATATGATACATATTCGAAATGTATTTATGCCTAAGTCGATGCTCTATAGTTTAAATTTGCTGAAATAAACTGCATTCAAGTTTACCATTTAAAACTTTGAAGATGAAATCGTCCCTTACCAAGCAAAACGAGTTAACTGCAAAAAATCACAAAATGAGTTAACTGCAGGCCCATATAAACCGCACTCAAAGCTTCGTTCTGGCAAAAGGAGACAACTGGGGAATGAATATTCATTGAGTAATGCATGTTTCAATTTTGAATGTTGCTATAGCTAGGGCGACGACTCAAAACTTTGACTTCAATTTTCTCGAAACGCACTTTTTGCAGTTAACTCGTTTTGCTTGGTAAGGGACGAAATGAAACTTTATACTGATCATTTAAAGACAATTTAGCAAGCACTATGCAGTGAAATTTTAGTTCCAGTTTTTCATTACGGAAACAAATTTTTGTTGCACTGTGACGAAGCTCAACCTTTGCTTTAATTTACGTTCATATTTTTCTTTCTCATGATGACACCTCATTGCTGAATCATGATGATTTCGCATTTAAACTTCATCATCAGACATTGCTCAACTTGAAATCGTAATATTTTATGTTAGTTATTGAAATGTAATCCATTGGAGCAGCCGTCTCACTTGTGAGCAAGGTGCCCAACGTTTCTATTATGCAATTCGGATTCAATTGCTTTTCATTTTGTTTCACTTTTAATAAAACACCAATAATTAATTTCATTCATTCAGTTTCTCAAGTGATGGGAAATGACTTCTGTCACAGCACATTGACTCCACATTTTCGTCACCTGTAGTCCCTAGGTTATGTCAAAAAAACAATTTTGAAAAAATTTGGCGAATTTGCCAATTTTTCAATTTACTTGTAAACGATAATGTTATAAAGTTCCGAAAAAATGAAATGTTCAATCGCAAATTCTGATCGATGAGCATAAAATAAGTTCAAGGAATATCTTGTAATAGTAATGTGTTTTTGCCAACAACAAAATTTACCATATCTTGCTTGGAAGCATTATCACCGCTTTTGAACGAAAATGTAAAGAAAAAACAACTTCTTCTTTGAATTGCTGATGTATTTTGACTCCTTCCGCTGTTATTCAGACTTGTCCAGCTTTGTTATGTTCAACTTACGATGAAACCAAAAAATTAATGGAGAAGATCATGGCCAAATTTTCCATTTAAATTCTTCAATAGGTTGGTTTTACAAACCGTTAAGTAGCATAGCATAGATGTCGCTATACATTTCCTTGAAACCATTCTTTCTTCTGAAATCTTTTCTTTCATAAGATATTGGGCTCAGAAAAGTCGAACTATTTTCCAACTGAGGTAAATTCAAAACTGAATAATTTATAGACAATGAAAGTGTCTGGTCTATCTGTGAATAAAATTGTCATTTTACAGGAATTTTTTCGCTGAAGTTTGTTCACAGTGTCAGCCAATTGCCTATTCGATGAATAACAATTTCAATTTTGTGCGCTCTCCTACTCAGTTTGAGCAAAAAGTTAGGAAGGCAAAAAATAACCAGCAGACAGCGAACAAATAACTAACTTGAACCGAAATAAACTTTTGTATGTAAAAAGCGTGAAACAGCTTTTTTTATGATATGACAGCCCTTCCGGACATAAAAGACAGGAACTAGACGATTTAAAAAGAAAAAACATTTATCAGAATTAGAAAACGTTTTTAAATGTCTGCTTCTTCCATACATTCCTTTTTTGTCCAGCAAATAAACGAGTGAATATGTATATCCTGCTTTCTTGCAGGTTTAGAAGGACCGTGCACTGTCAAAACTGCCTGGCTGGACATTGAAAGCAGGCGAGAATTTACTCATCTGTCTTAGTCAAATTTTATGGAAACCCTCTCTCTAAAGTTTATTCACCATCTCAGCTTACTTGCTTGCGAATTCAACCTTGTTCAGTTTTTTACGCTAACTAACATAGTTTTAATTGTTTTTTGTGATAGTGATTTTTTGCTGTGTTACTGTTTTTTGCGTTCAAAGATTTGAATTTTGATCAAATTTCAGTTATTGTACGATTTTATTGAAAACAAGTTTACCAAGTCCCTTCCCTAGCTAAAAAAGAATATTGCAAAAATTCATTCCAAAAAGAGCATGGAAGGCTGATGACAATTTAATACTGAAAATAGGATCGAAATTTGTAAGCACTTCTTACTCTTTTTATTTTCGTATGAACGACCATAAAAATAACAGAATTGTTCATCAGAAGTTTCTAATAGTTTTCTTCATTCCGTCAAGATAGCTTCAAGATTTGCCCACTGAATGTAGGGCTCTACCTATACATGTATATCAAATCTACTCTCTATCCTGACACTATTCACTACTGTCGGCATTAGCTTCTGTAGAAATGGCACATTGATCAAAATGTGCTTGCAATTTAAATTAAACATAACAATAAAAGTTAACAATTAACAGGGTAAGTTTTACCACATCATTTGCTTTCAAGCATGTTTTGTTAACAAATGAAGTAAAGTGTTTGCAACATTTCAACAGCATAATACCATTGTTGGATCATTATGAAAACTTGCCGCAACAGACTTACATCGGAGGATCACTGTGGTTTTGTTCGCAGTCATGCGATGATCAATGTAAAATTATGGATAAAAGAAGATTTAAGGACAGATTCGAGAAGTTGAGCTTGTACTGCGCACAATTCGAAACTGGAAAAGTATTTAAAAACATTGTCAAGATAAACAATTTAGATTTAAGAGATTGCGAAATTAGTTCAAGGAATTTTTTACATCTTATAATTTTATTCAACAGTTAACTTTCTCCAGATGCAGATTTGCCGGGTTTAACACCGATTTAAATCCTCACACAGTGTCAAAACATGCTATGTCAAGCGTATTTTTGTGCTATTTACATATCTTCCACTGTGATCGATCCATCGATAGATATTTAACAGTCATATTTAGAAATTGCCCTTCGATAAAATATTGTAGCCTATTCAATAGTTTGGACACGACTGAATCATTGAAGAGTTACAGCGATGAAGATTATTGGACGAATGAATTCCGAGATAATCTTCAGTTGCACGATTCAATAGAAACTCTCTTAGTTACGATAGTTTCAAGTCGTTTAAAGAAAAAGTTGCAAAATTCAACAAAACTGTTTCCTTATATTCTAAAAATGATCGAGGATGCTTCATGGTGGTCATTGTAATAATTGAAGTGGTTTTTAGTTTTAATTTTGTATCTTTTCCATTCAGAAATATCATTTTGTACGCTATTTTAATGAAACTGCCGCATTACAATTTGAATTTTCTGATCAAAAGGTAGAAGCATACACAAATGAAAATCTTGTTAAGTTTCGCTGGAAAAGTTTATTGCTTGTTTTTATTGAAAGCAAAGCGTGTTAGCAATGGTGTCGTGAAATAGATGATAATTATGAAAAGTTATTTTTAATTTCCATTAAAGACATTAAAATTATCAATGAAGTGATGCTTCTAGTAACTCGGACGAGCTTGAGCCAGTTTCGGGAAAGAATCTCTTGCTGACTGGACCGAAAATGTTTATCAGTTTCAAGTTGGTTTTTTTCATTCCTTATAGAAATATGAATGGAATTCAGATTCAAGGTCAATATTAAAGCACAAACAGAAAATATTAACGATTTCGTAGCACCAAAAATAAAACTGTTTATTGGTCCATATTCTGAAACGAAATTAAAAAATATATGCTTCAATTTGACTTCAGGTTGACTGAGGAATCTGAAGGCGAACAAACATAAACTGAAGATGAATGAGGTTGAATATTTGTAAGCGGGGTTGAATAAAATAAACTGGCATTGAACGAATTTATTTCTATAATTTGCTCGCTATCGATGAAATAACTAACCCAGAATGAAGCATTACATGGAGCTAGTTTGTTCTATAAAATGAATGTTTTTGTCTGAAGAGATGAAAATGCCAAACGTTTTAGCATGGACTATTATTTTCTTCAAAGAGCAGTTGATGTTGAAAACAAAATATGAAAGATAAAGTTCACAGGTTGCGCTCATTCTTATATTCTAAAGAACCATAATTAGTAGGAACATTTTTTCACGTTTCACGCAAAAACAATACAGTTCGCCATCGATGTTCGATTCACCTTGCATATCTAAATTAGATAGCCAACGTGCTTTTATCGCTAAACATGGTTGCATAAAATTATGATCGACGTTCAGGCAATGAAATTTCTTTAATTTGCTAAGATGACGCGAGAACTTTTAAGCCGTCGAATAGGTTTATTTCGTTTTATTTTGATACTTTTTACAGCGTTCGTTGTATTCGAAATGATGATGGTTTATGATAAATTCGAATCGGAAAGAATCGCGCGAGACAATCGGAGTATGTTGCAGACAACGAAAGTTGGTGACAAAGATGGTCGATACAGTGATAATGCATGCAACGTAGCGAAACTGAATCCGTTCGATCCTTCGATTATGATGTACGTGTCGCATCCGATGCCACTCATGTGTGATCAAGTTCAGCCATTTTTAACATTGATCGACGATGATGGTTATCTTCGCTATAACGAAACTGAACTGGAACGCTTGAAATTATCAAATACAACTTTCGTGTGTTATTATGCAACGTTTGACAGAAAAGTCGGAAACAACGACGATGCTGTAGAATACGATATGGATATTCTGTTGGACACACATGTTAAATTGTCGAAAGATTCGGTCGAAGTCAAATGCAACTTTACATATGATAACGTGACGGATACGAGAATGTTTTATCGGAATTTGCACGCGCATCCGGCGATCACCGACGATCGCCAGTTCGCTGAACCGAGTGGTGACCAATTGAGTGTTTTGTTTTTTTTAATAGATAGCACGTCGTATTCTGCATTACAGCGAAATATGCCATTAACATATAATTACACGAAAAATGTCATGGGAATGAAATATTTTCAAAGTGAGCCCACCCCATAATCGTAAAGTTTGTAGAAACCAACGATTAATCTTTTTTCATTCAGAAATGATTAAAATTGGTTCCAATTCCTATCCAAACCAAATGGCATATTTAACCGGACAGCGAGTTAGGGACGAACAAGATGACATGATGAAAGACATTCCGAGCGGCGCTGATGGAAAACCATTGAATACGTGGCCATTTATATGGAAACGATTTAGCGGCAAAAGTTATGCAACCATGATCACTGACGATTGGCCGGCGTTCAGCGTGTTCAATTGGGGCATGCCGGGATTTACGAGGAAACCCGTTGATTATTATTATCGAAATTTTTGGCTACTGACGGATACGATTAGCAATGAGAACAGTTCTAGTCATTGTTTCTCGAACGACCCTATCGCCAAATTGACGTTGGACATTGTACGTCGTCACATGGTAACCTTCCGAGACAAATTGCAATTCATTTACAGCAGCATCACCGATTCGTCGCACTACTACGATAACCAAGTCGAACAAATCGAATTGTACGTGAAGGACTTTTGGCAATATCTGCACGAAGGAAACTATTTAAACAAAACGGTCGTGTTCTTCGTCAGTGATCACGGACTGAGAGTGGATGAAATACGAAAAACTCTAGTGGGTAAGGTCGACTATTGTTTTCAAAAATTTTTCCTCGCTAAAGCTGAATTCGACCAATTTAGGCTTGGTTGAAGAACGAATGCCCTTTTACGGAATATGGTTTCCGCCTTGGTTTTACGACAGATATCCAAATATCGAACGCAATATCGAACTCAACGTCGATCGAATCACAACTCCGTTCGATGTATATGAAACGATGAAAGATATCGCGGACGAAAATTACGACGGCGCGCAGAAAAGTTTGGCAAACAGAGGCTTAAGTCAATTGTATCCATTGCCGCTCGGTAGAACCTGCGAAACAGCCGGTATCGCCGAACATTACTGCACTTGCGTCGAAGAAGTTCCGATGAAATCTGACGATAGCGTCGCATTGGATGGTGCTAGTTTTGTCGTGGATCGCATCAATGATTTGCTGGTAAACAATACCGAAGTATGCCAACGGATAAATCTAACTCGCGTCGACTACGTCACCCATTTAAATTTCAATCAGAAACTTAAACAAGAAGTCGCTGGCTACGACCACTTGAAAGAGTTCGAGGAAACGATGAAAAACATAACGGCCGCCAAAGAAGCCATCGCTAGCAAAAGTTATGTAGAAACGTATATGATCGGCTTCCATACCGAACCATTCAATGCTACATTCGAAGCGACTGTGAAAATTAATTTAAAAGATACAGAGAAGGTTTGGTTTTTGGATGGTGAAATCACACGAACTAGTCTGTACGCTGGATTGTCCGATTGCGTTCGGGATAAGTTCCTTAGACAATATTGTGCTTGCTTTAATGTTACGCTGTCATAAATGTATTGGGATACGAATAAATATTAAAATCTATTTTTCTCAAACTCTAAAAACTTTTGCCGCTTTTGGATAAATTACAAATTAACTTGTTACATGCATTCATAGGGCTAAAATAAATGCCAGATTGTTAAGTTTAAGAAAACATGTAGCGGTCTTCGCAAGAGTTTTGATTCATCACAGCGGCTAAATTTGAACGAATGAACATGAAAATGCAGTCAGCCAGTTTGAAACGAAAGTTTACCTTGCATGTAATATCTCCAAGCTCGATTTGTGGGTCCTGATTCGTGTCATTAAATAACAAAAACGAAAATGGCTTTGGTTCATAAGTTTGTTAGCTTTTATGAAAAAGTGAAATTTTACTGGTCATTTCTTGTCATGATCGCTGTTTTCGCGTATGTCGCAATTTATTACGACGTACGCTCGAAAGTGGAGTTTGGTTGGCGCGAATCCGAACCAATGTGTTCACCTAACGAAGTAAATAACAACTTCACAATTTTACATTTTCAACAAATTCTACTCGGTAATTGGACCAATTTAGAACGACAATTTGCAATTGTTATCGCCGACGGATTTTTGCTAACGAACGACACTCTTACAACGAACCTTTGTCCAATCGTCAACATGTTTCGCGTGAATGCAAATTTGACCGCGATTGCCGGACGGTCAGCGATTTCGAGGAAACCGATTTGTAGTTTAATTAAAAATGAATGGAGTCTCGAAATGAAATTCGAATATGGCGCAACAATTTTGTTGTACAACGAAAGCGAACCGTGTTACCCGTGCGATCTTTTGCCAGATGTGTTCGTCGTCGATCTTTTAAAATTATCGAACTACAAAGAAGAAATCGTTGATTTGCGACGGTTGGGGATAAGCGCACATTTGCCGTTTTTTCTTCTGCTGACGGGTCGTAGCACTTACTGTCCCACAGTGCGATTCGAAAATGTTCAACTGCTCGAAGATTTCACGTGTAATAATTTGGCGGTACGATGGGACGAACGAATGCCGTACTTTCCGAATGTATCTGGCATATACCGGATAATCACGCCCGACAACGAAGAAACGTGGGTCGGTTGCCTATGGGCGCGTAAAGCATACGAATTGAATTTAACCATTCACTGTTCAAACTTCATACGACAATATTTATTCGATGTTGTCGATATAATAGAAAGCGAATATGAGTACGAATACCGATTGGTATTCGGCTCGCTAATCGGTGCGTTCAGAGACAACGACGTCGTACCGTGGTCTGTCGATGCGGATATTTATGTGTTTAACGAAAGCATCAGCTACGATATGATAAAATCGACTCAATGGCCGGAGCTGCCCGTCAGGAGCCGTCGACGGTATACGAATACAGCGAGGGACGGAGATATTTGGTATTGGCCGCTGAGAGCGTTTCCGATGTGTCCGCTGGCGTTAACGAGCAACCCATGTCGGAACTGTACGAATTTTTCGCTAATTAACGACGCGCTGTCCTCGTTTCCCAGCAGTTCTTCGAGCGGCGACGATTGGAGAAGTCTCGGCTACGTCGACATCTATGGATGGGATTATTTAGGTCAATGCGTGGCCGACCACCTCGACGACGGAACTGAACAAGTTACGATCGCCGATCGAAATTTTACGACACACGGAAACGCGAGTGCGAGCTTGACATGCATATTCGGCGATTTTATGACGCCGCCAGCCGAAGTAAGTCAACTCGATTGGCAAACGTACATTGATTGGCGTTGATCGGAATCGAGATTTGACAATGGCGTTACAAATATATTACATTTGTGGAATTGTTGTGTTAGTTTATAAAAGTTGAATCAATTGCGATATTGATGATATAACATCACAAGACAAAGTGAATGTTGGATTTAAAATAGCTCCCCCCCCTCAAAAAATAACCTTTCTTGTAAAACAGGGATGAAATTTTAACTGGTCCACTTTTAGCTAGTGAATGTTACAGTATTGCAGAAACCGACAAATTTGGACATCTGGATTGCAGTTGTTACTAAGTTTTGAGACAGACGATCACATCGGAATTGTCGAATAAGCTGTAACCACCATAAACCAAAATACAGGCGGATGGCGCATTTGAGAACGTGGTAACACAGCATTCACCCAGCCTTCTGACGTGCAATCGTTGATCCAGTCGAGAAATGAAGTCGAAGACGTTTGCTTCACTTCGGCCATGTTTGCTTTCAAGCATCCTTTCCCCCATTGGCAAGTAAAACCGGATGGATCCTGAGAATCTTAAACAAAGTAATTTAACACACTTTGATACCAATAAGATACAAGATTGTTGTTTTTAATGAACTTAACCAAGTACACCCAGTTGACATTCTGTTATCACTGTGGTTGTCACAGTCGAAGTGGAAGTGAATGTGGATGTTGGTGTTGGCGTAGTCGTCGACTTGGATGTGGGCATGAATGTAGACATAGACGTTGATGTAGATACAGAAGTGGTGGTGTGATAGTGGATGTAGTTGGGTATGTGGGTGTGAATGTGGATGTAGATGCGGATGAAGAAACTGTATTTGTGAGAGAAGTAGTTGCATTATGAGCCACCTTTGTAATACTAGGTGTGGTCGGTAATCTTCCGACCATCAACCCCATCATAGCACCTAAACCTGATATGCCAGTTAAACCGGTCAAGCCTGGCGCCAGCTTGCGACCGTTTCTTGTGCCCGATAACGCACAAGTTTCGTCCTCGTGTTTCGGTGTTGCGGTCGCTTTGTACTTTTGCCATTGTCCTGTTTGTATGAGTTGTTCATATTCTGGTAACGGCAATACTGCACTTTTAGCCACATGCTGAAAATGGACAGTGACTTGTTCGAATGTTACTCAACTTTCAGTTCTTCAGTCACCTTCCTTTTTGCTTGTAGTTCGTCATTGCTTGGCTAATTAGTTTCTCATTTTTGCTGGAAACTTTGAAGCTGGAACTGGAATAATTGAGAGAATGGCTCGCATTCGTTCGTGTAACTGGTCGAATTGCAACACAAAAGCAAACCCCTGAAAATATTTTAAAAAGTATTGTCATGCGTAGCTCGATCATTAAAAATCTCTCAAACTTACACCAAATCATTTAAGCCTTTATGTTATGAATTTGTGTTAACTTTTCAGACCACCAAGAAAGACACTTTTGCTGTACCATTCTTTTGAACAATTCGTGTTCCATTGTTCCATTCTCACTTCTGAAAGTTAGCAAGCTCGCATAGCCTTCTTTTTCGTTTTTAAACGCACTACCTCGTCCCAAATTGCAATTCATGTGCAATCAAAATAGATTGTAAAATTGTTCTCGTCCATGCCTGTATTTGAAACTTTCTGAATGGATCTTACACCTTTGAAGGTTTTGCACACGAGCCTTCGTTTGGTTCTGTCGGTTAAGTTGCCCAGAGAGACAACTCCTGGGAGTTGGAAAAGCATGAAAAATGTCACAAATAGATTCATTTCAATTTTTTTTGGTAGAGAGAGTTGCTTGATTACTGGTCAAGAAGTGATCCACACTGACTTTACCAACACGCAAACTGAACACGGATGAAAGAAAACTTCTTATGAAAAGACTTATGATACACGAATGAAAAAGTTTTGACTTGTATTGAATCAAATATTTATTACATTTAAAATTAGACTTATAATTACATTTTCGTAATGACAATCTGTCAAGAAATTTCGACAGTCTGTCAACAAAATAAGTATAGATTTAGATCTAAATATCGCAAAAGCATAATCGTTGAACTGTATAATAATGCTTCTCATGTGAGATCAATCAGTCAGAAGACAAAGATGAAATATTTTATTCCGCAATATCGTGCAAAAAGTTTACTACTTGTTAGCATCATTTTTGTTAAATTCATTTCGCCATGAAATGATACCTAACGCAGGGGAGCTACGCCTACATTTTTTAGGTGTACAGATCGCCTTTAAGACACATTTTTTGTAAGATTTGACCTTTGCCTGTATAGGGTTGCTTGGGACCCATCTCAGAATTAAAATCTAAATATCTTGTAGAGAAAAAAATTATAAGTAACCTAGCGGGCTTTGCTTTATCATTTGGCGAATAGTGATCTTCAAGGACCATTCCAAAAATCAAAATTTTTCAAAAAACATAGGTTTCATAAAATCGTATCTGCTCATTTAGTATTAGAGATACAAAGAGGATGGATCACATGGATCGAAAGAAGAAGCCTACAATTGAAGAGCTGCCTGCAAAAAGTCGATAAGTCACATTTTGGCGATTTTGAGTTAAGCACATTTTCTATGCCAAC
>JAQGBA010000736.1:0-25201 GCA_034698125.1 Prionchulus punctatus
CTGTAACCAGCATACTTGAATTACGTAATAAACATTGAAAAACGAAGATAAACAAAAATGTTGTTACACTGTGTTATGAATAGTTGTTATGAATAGAATACGAATGTTGAAAAGCTATATCATTTGGTATAACAAATGTTTTAAATCGAATATAAATTTATTTTCGCTGCTTACATTTTAATCAGCTTAATGCGAAAAATTGTTTCGTGATAAGCAATGTTTAATCATGTGAAAAACTAATGCGAGTAAAATGTAAGTTAAGATAAAAAGTGGAAACCTAAAAATGCATTAGTGTGACATCATTTTCAAACCAAAGTTATTCGAAGATGCTAATAAATCAACACCAATAGCATCGCAACGTGCAAATTTATTGCAAGCATCGAGATCGTGTTCAACGCAGAATAATTATATCCAACAAAAGTTGCACTGCTATAAGTAACTAGCGTATTTTCTCATAAATATCCCCCTCCAAAATAACCCCGGGTCGGATCTATTCGAAATAAAATAACCCCGTCTTTCTGAATTTACCGTTTTAGGGTTTTAAAAAAATTCATTTTTTTGGCAGATACTTTTTGGTAGCAACAAATATTGATATTTTATTTTTGAATTTCACCCTGAAAAAAACTAATAATGGTAAAAGATTTCATTTGATATTATTAACATCAATACATAAGTTTGAAAGTTTAAAAAAAATACACCCCCCCCAAGCCCCTCCCTTGAGCAAAACCGAAGGATCAGATTCATTCGAAATAAAATAACCCCGGGGGTTATTTTCGAACAAACCGATTTTTCGAAATGTAATGAAATGCACAGCGAATAGTTTCGATTTATTTTAGTGTTTTGCAATAAAACTTATACTTGTCGAACAAAAGTTTCAAGCACAACATAAATAATATTTTGACGATTTAGATATGACATTCATCGTAACAAGTGTAAGGGAAATACATCTGTAATTATTTGCGGCCCTTGATTGCGGATGTTACTCGATGCCCATAAATGAAATTCAAAATCTTGACGGTTCTTGATGGTTGGTTGCATTAATTCTCTGTAAATTTTTGAAATAAAAACCAGCGTTAGTCATCGAAGAACGTGGACTGGTAATTCGTTAAATTTTGTTTTTGCCTGTCTAAATTATTTTCTTTATCATAGATAAAAACTGATGATCCTCGCATTGTGCGTCAGATTTTATTCTTGGCTCGTATCGTCTGACAAAGATTAAACAAGAATGTTTGTCAGGTGACTTCAGTCTTTCAACCAATACGAAATCAAATTTGTCACCGATACGCTCCGGACTTCATCCATCATTAATCCATTTGCAGACCCGTTTCATTCGTCGGCGAACAAAAAATCGTCTTGACGTAATCGTTCCGATGTTCGTAATCTGGGATTGTCAAACATTTTTAAAAATCCTGAAAAAAAAACCTTCTTTTTGTTTCTTCAGACGTTGTCGTTTAAAGAACGAGTCAGCGATTTCGGCACTCCCTCAGTAAATCATAATGTTTACGATTTTTCTTCGGAAAACTTTTAAGACAAGCCGAAACAAAAGTATATAAAATAAAGTGCCATTACAAAGGGGAGGGAGAGTAGAAAAGCAGTAATATTACGCCCAGTACCTTTGCCTCGGGGCTCTTGTACCAGCTGTATCCGTCTGAGGAATAAAGTTATTAAACGTCTCGGTAGACCTCACAACTCGTCGGCGAGGTATAAATATTTGTTTTTTTAGCGTTAGCTAGTCTTACTGTAGTCTATAGTACCTACGGTTCGCAACCGCAGTTGGTTCTTGTTTACTGTGGGAACTATCTAGACGAGAGATTTTCTGGGTTACTATAGAAATTATTAAGCTCGCGTGTGAAACTGATCGCATTATGGCTGGTGAGTTTTTTTTGTTTTTCAACAAACTTATCGTGAAACCTATTCAATTTTCAAATGAGGTGATAAAATGTACGACAGTCGCGGAATGTCTAGTAACATTTGTCGACGAAACAATTTTCTCGTTTATTTTCAAAGAAAGCACTTTCGCCTCTGAGCTCGAAACAATTCATATCTCTTAAGTACACCCAGGGGTCTTACTACCTGAGCTCCATTATGCAGTTTGGTTTTTTAAAAACTAGGTCCACTTTAACGAAAATGATATACGTTTTTTAGTTGTCGTTTTCAATCAAACTGGAATCTGAACATAAAACAAGATTGTTATCTGTTTCGTCGCAGAAGCCAGACGAATCTATGAGAGCCAAAAGCTCAATAAATGGTATTTGTATGTCACTGTTTTCGTGGTTCAAACGGTTTCTACCCGTACTACTGTTAGCGTGTTACTCGTTGTTCGGCGGTTGGCTATTTTGCTATTTGGAAGGTCCCGATACCAGGGTACCTATCAATGACACTGACGTAGCGCCTCCACCCATGGAAACAGATTGGGAGAAACTTTACGAGGAAACTTTCCAAAATGTCACTTCATTTTATAACAATCGTGACTATAGCGATTACAATGAAGAAAGATTGCGAGCAAATTTAACTCGTAGATTGTGGCAACTGGATCAAGAATACAATCGTCAAGTACCGGAAAGCGTTCTCAGAGACGCGTGGAGAGACTACGACAAGCAACGGCTTACGAACGATTTTCTGAGTGAAAATCTTATGAGCAATCGAAATTCTAGTATCGAAAAATTCTCCAAACCGGAAGCGAATCCGTGGGATTTATGGTCTGCAACGCTGTACGCAGCTACATTGTACACAACTATAGGTAAAAAAAATAATGAAACTAAAAATTTATAATGTTTCAAAATTGATAGTAGTATTAACACGCAAAAATAGAAGTATTAACACCAATAAAATTTTTGAAGGGTATGGAAACATTGCACCAAAAACAACTTGGGGTCGGATAGCCACTATGATTTACGCTTTGATCGGCATTCCTCTAGTTGTTGCGATTTTGAACGATCTAGGACAGATTTTGTTCGATTTTCTGAAATGGGCTCACGCATTGTATCATCGATGCTTGCAGCGCCGAAGAAAATTTACGCCAGTGAAAAATGGTCCGCAAGAAGTTACCGATTTGTCGTTCACGTCGGCCATATTTATCTTGGTATTTTGGATATGCTTCAGTTCGGCGGTGTTTCTTCTTTGGGAGGATTGGGATTATTTCACGGCGTTCTATTTCTTCTTCATAACATTAACGACAATTGGCCTTGGTAAGTAGCAAAAGTAAACAGTGACGTCACAGACAATGAAATTACAATTAGCCTGCAAATTTCTCGAAGTCACTGTTACATTTCAGGCGATGTTGTTCCCGATTATCCGCTGTATACTTTAATGTCGTTTCTCTTGGTACTCATCGGACTGTCGGTGGTTAGCATGAGCATCAACATTTGCCAGACTAAAGTCGAAAATATGTTTAACAATATGATCAAGAATATCGACGACGAGTACCGGCAAAAACAAATCGACCCTGAGGCCAGTAAGATGGACGAGAAATATTCAGGAGGAATGGGCATAATGCAATTGTTCAAGAAGATCCCGTTGAAGGATAAAATCATTTTAAATCTGATGGGCGATCATAAGAAAAAGTTACTGGAAGAACACTGGGAGCAAAAAGCGCGTCATCGGAACATTCAAACGCAAACTGAATCGAAAGAGTACGCGATTGCCGATGTGCAGGTTGACATGGACGGCGACTTCGATCCGCGCAGCAACTCTATTTCAAGTCGAAACAGACCGTTCAAGGTCAAAAATTCATACATATACAATTTGGGAGATTAGCGAAAGAAAAACTGAAAATATATCTTAAATTTGAATGGCTTTATTAGAGAAAAGGTACTTCCTTGCGCTGTGAATAAAAGATTGTAAATAATATTGTCATATCGACGACTTGGTAAATTGCCTGTACTTGAGTTGTCAATGCCTGCAGGCAGTTTCCTGCATGCCATGCATTTTTAAGGGCTGAATTTCGAAATTTTTGAATAGAAAAAACCGAATAGATTTCTATGTTTAAAGTATTCAACATGTGTGGACTTGTAAATTTATTTCTTACTAACGACTTGGAAAACTGACAAGCAGTTATTAATTGCAACTTATGGCAATTTAACGAGTTAATTCATTTATTTATTTTCGGCATCAATTATTTGATTTCTTTATTATTCGGTACTTGCTAAAGACAAAAACTCATTTTAAACGAGAGAACACTTTTATAAACTACAACGGTTTTCGAATTTTATTACACTTGTGTTGGTTGATCATTTTTATGTAATTTAACTGGTTACAAATTTGTTGGCAACCCAGTGGAACAGAAAAACTTAACTGAACAGTTACAAAGGAAAATTTTCAGATTCAAATTTCGCAACATGAAATAAATAGCTTTTTTTTCACCTACGAGAAAGTAAGACGGTTGTTAAATAGGCTAACAAACAAAACGTAAATACACATAAAAAGAGGCGTCACAACAGAAACTGCATTTTTTAGCAATACTTTGGAACCGATATTGCTGAAGGACATATTTGTTAAATGCTATCGCCCGTATCGCAAAAACTTGCAATCTGAAAGCCAGTTCCAGGATTTTGCGCATCGGCATCATTTAAATCCGTTTTATCGTTCGTTTTCTCTCCTTTCTCGGCTGCAATTTCCTCTGAAAACATGTCTTCATTTGTGTGGTTTTCTTTTTCAATATCGCAAAGCTTTTTGTCAAGCTTTTCTTGATACTGTTCCTGACGTTCGTCATGCGACGGACCTATTACCGCTTGTTTAACGGTATCCACGATATGTTCGGCTTTATCTCCGAAACAATTTCCCGACATGGTTTAACTGACGAAAATGGCTAGTCAGTGCTGAAACAAATGTATGGAACTCTGAGGAACTAAAAGGCAGAAAATTATAATAACGAAGTTTCAAAATACGTCGAATTTTTCTTTGACTTTTTGAAATTGTCGCAATATATAGTCGAATCTTGCTAAACAAGCAACAGGGGAAGCTTCTCTTGTTGATAAATCATGGAATGGTTTTGCCAAGCATGATGATGCTGTTCGTTGACTGCCTTGCTTATAGTTGCATAAAATATTTACAACTGCTCAAATAGAACAGAACCAGTTGCTGGTTACATAGAAATTTATACCTGAAGTTTATAATAATGGCTTCAGGTTTTCACGGGCGATCTTTGATTACTTTGGCATGATCACAATAATAAAATTATTACATTTGGTAAAGCTGCTACGTAAATGTAACAGTTCGATCCAGCAGTAAATTTGAATTGTTGACTAATGTCGCACGTGGTTTTTGTAATTTCACCTCATTCTAATTAACCTCAAAGCCAAATTATTCACAATGATAAGTATCACGAAGCTGCCTGTTGTCGCGACTACTCTTTTTGTGCTTAACAGTTCATTAAAACTATTCATTGACACCCCCCCTCCCCCCCATTGTATGTTAGGTCTTATAATGTTTGTATAAACCATGAGAAAACAATTGTCCTTCTTGTTAACAAACGAGTATACATATGTTTCCTTCTTTTGGATATTCCTATCCTGATGAACATATTTTGACGCCAATATTTTTTCGGAAGTGCAGCATCAACAGTAATTTCGAAGTTATATTTTACAATCCATAATCATTTATTAATTTCCATAGTGCACCAATGTGCAAAAAGTAAACATGTTCATGATCATCGAGATATGAGAACAGCGCAGATTAAAGGAATAGCAGTTTAGGGCTGTTTCATAAAAAACCAAATCAAAGCGGCAAATTTGTGCAGTTGATATTCCCGCACTTCCGTAGAATGCAAACTGACGTAAGATCAACAAGGAAACAATTACAGTATATCTTACTTAAAAACCGTAATGAAATTAGATAGAACAATGTTTCGCCAGCAAGTGAATAATAAATTAGAAGAATAGTCTGTAAAATTGCCCCAACCTCTCTGTTTAGATGTCATATAATTAGGCTAAATATGTTTACCTATCAACAACAAGATCACAACCTTAACCTATACAGCAAGTTTAAATATTTGGTTGTCAAAGTACAGTAATCTGAGACAACACGACAGCGTTGACTAGATATTGTTCAATGTAGGTTCCGTGCGGCTTTTTAAATTTTCAGTTCTAAATTACGCATTCCAGCGACATATCACAGCTTGAAAGCATTTTTTAGATAGGTACATATACTAAACTTAACGTAAACGCGCGCCAAGACGACCTATGTCGCTTGCATGCGCAGGGAACGCGCGCAGAATAACACCTTCTCGCTTCAAAATGTCATACAATTCTGAGTGTGGTGAGAGACCAGCGATGGCTCAGTGAGTATTGGGTTTCACGAAAAATAATTTATGCCATAATGTTCAGCTTCGTGCCCATTAAAAAACCTCACCTCAAACTTTTTGATAGCTTAATTCCGTAATTAGCTAAAATGGTTTCGACCAATCGGCGATCGACGCCCCGCCCTCTCATTGGTCGATCGCTATGTGCGCAACGCTTCGTCCGTCTTCGGTCGAGTGTCGATCGATAGGCGAGTGTACTGCGTTCGCTTGCTCAATGTCAAACCTCTTGTTTTCAACTCAAGCCGATCTTGTCTTGTTTTTTTGAACTGAATAATGAGAAATGTTAGAGGCTGATTGCTTATGATAAAAAGTGAACAACTATAGTCACCGGGCAACTATAGTTAGTGAACAACCATAGTCATCTGACAACTATATTAGTGAACAACTATAGTCACCGGACAACGATAGTTAGTGAATAGTGTTAGCGATAGTTCGAAACCATTGTGCAGCATAAATTTGCATTTTTGAAGCACCTTTTATGATTGACGTAAGCCAATGAGAGAAACAGATATAGCCGCAAATTTTTTGATTACACAAAATTCAACATTATACTGATTCATTCATTTTCCTGATGATTTTCTTGTTTTTGTATTTCAAATGTTTTACATTAAACAATAGGTACACAAATTGTATAATTCCGTCAGTAAAAAAAACAAAAAACAAAGTAAATCCTAACATTATCCTGTTTCAATGAAAACAAGTACAGCAATCGCCATGGCGCTGAAATATGCACCACAACAACTGGCGATTTAATGAAAACTGTTGATTTTGAAAAATTTAAGCAGGTTGGTTCAATAATCGAAAGGCTGGCTGGTTGACTATCTCGAAAGACGTTTGTTGAAATTCAAAACGAAGTGGTTAGCAGTAGTTGAGATTAACTATTGCTTATTATAAAATAGAATTGCACTTTCAAAAAACCTTGATTTTTAACCAACCTGTTTACATTTTTCAAAATCAACCGTTTTTATGAATTGCCGTATTCCAGGTATTCCATACTAAGTGTACATTTTGCTATAAACAATTCACATTTTTGAGATATTATGAACTGTGTTGTTTTTCTTAAGAAAAATTATGACTTAATTAAGAACTTATTTTTTCTTATTCTTAAGATTAAGACTAAAAAAATGTCTTAATTTCTAAAAATTAAGATTAAGATTAGACATTTTTTCTTAATTCACAAACTATTAAGAATAAGAAAAGCGAATTATTCTTAGTAAAGACTGAATAAGAATAAATAAGAAAAAAGGTTTTTTCTTAATTTTCGAACATTATATGAGTCAAATTTCAACAAAAGCAAGCATTTTTTGACAGTTCCTATCAAACTGAAGTATAGGTAGTTGTCACATCGGGCATGTTTGTTGGTTCTTGTGTACGGAGCTGTTGATACGATCTGCTGAGTAGAAGATAACTAAGCTGCATGGACGCTCATAATTAGGAGAGTGAAGCTGTCAAGAGGATCGTCTCACCGCCAAATGAAGGACACCCCAACCCCGTTGTTAGCCTATGTTTACGTTATTAAATCGTAGCTCAAGGCATCTACATGCTCATCTTTATTAAAGCAAATATGCGAATAGCAAGAGAAGGAAGACTGATTATAACCTTAGAGCACAGAGTAAGCACACTTAAGCAAAAACTAGTGATTACTAGTTCAAGAACATGTTCTCTGACGTAAGAATTGTTGGTGTAGGAATGCTACAAGAACAAGACTGGAACAGATAACTTGATCATTGAAAATAATAATACTATAAATATCACTCATGCCCCCTTTTGGTTCATCCCGAAGGGCTTGTAAAAGTAGGGCATAGAATACACAAATGATAACACTATAGATATCAGTACAAAACTTATTGTGATACAATCTAGATATTTAAATATTTGATTGAACACACATAAATATTAGAATTTTTGCTTTACTTCAATCATAGAAAATAAGCCGCAATGGAAAAAAATTATCTCAGTATACAGTACCTCACTTTCACACAATAAACATAATTATTGTGATGCAGTAGCCAAGAAAAAGATGATGAACATTGTTATTAAAATTATGAAAATTATGAAGGATTTTACTTATTAAATGCTAGTTTAAAAAATTGCCAGTAAGAAAAATTAAGAAAAATTAAGATTCTTAATTAAGAATTTTAATCTTAATTTTAAATTAAGACTAATTTTTCTTAAGAATTTTTCTTAATGTTTGAATTCAGAGTAATTAAGATTAAGATTTTTTCTTAATTTTCATTAAGTTTTAAGACTAAGAGTAAGCCATAGTAACCAAAAAGTCTAAGAAAAAACAACACACATGAAATTCAAACAATTATTCACTGAACGTTCAAATCATTGTTACTTCTTCAGTTGGCAACCAAGTAAGAAAAGTGGATCATGAAAACTCCAGGTACGCACATTTTTGATTAACTAATTTTTTTATCAAACAAAGTTTGCTTTTCAAATAAAAGTGAAAAATGTCATTTACTGACCAATCTTGAATTAACTAATTTTGGAATTAACTTCTATTTTATTATTTTCCATTTTACGATTATGGTAAAAGTTCGCTTCCGTTTCTAAACAAAAAAATGGACACAAAAAAACAAATTTCGACAATGAAAAACAAACAAAAAAATTGGAAGCACCAAAAAATTTCACATAAAGAAAAAGGAAACGAGAAATGAGAACGAAAATAAGAAGACACCAACCATTGAATATAAAAAAAACAAAGAGAAACGATGAAATAGAACGAACGGAATGCGAGCGCGAAACAAGTTTTGACGCGTTAGAAACAAAAATGATTCGTTAAAATGGTCCGTAATATGAAAAATAAGGCAACGAACGAATGAATAACAACAAGAAACTCAACCGATTTACAATATATAATTTTTTCGTTGAATATAATTTCTCGATTCATAAAAAGGCTTCGAAAGTTCACAAAATTTTACGGAATCGTGTCCGACCGAGGCTTGGACGGGGGTTTCGGAATACCGTAGAAGCGTTTTATCCGATTCCAACTGGGTTCCAAACATTGTTTCTCTTCCACGATCGCGCCGCTGATTCGCATCTCTTTCAATTTTCGTTCGCAATCCGAACTGTCCGACTCCGTACAACTGCCGATGCCGCTGTCCATCATGTACTCTTGCGACATGAGCATCGACGCAGTCGCGGCGGAGACGATGGGCGTCGTCGCCGTTTCCATGATCAACGCTGGCGATTTCGCAAGTTTCTTTTCTTGTTCTATGAGCGCGTTGACGATCAACTCGACCAAACATTCGTAGAAATTAGTCACTCCGTCGTAGCCTTAATCAGTAAACAATAGTTAATTGAAAGTCAACTACAGTTGCTCGTAAAGTATAGTTGAAAATGAACTATAGTTGCGTGTGAACTATAGTCGATCGTCGATTATAGTGGGTTCACTTGGAAACGTATTGACGTCGATTATGTAATGATAGCCGGTGGTCGTTTCGACGATAACGTCCAGGCCGAATAAACTGATTTCCGTCCTCTTCCTGATATCCTGAACCACGGCGGCGATCTTCTCGTCCAACAAAGGCGGCGAGGCCAGCGGCAGCAGATCGTCGAGTTCGGACAGCGTCGACGAGCAACCTTCTTTCGAAACTTCGTGACTGTCGAAGAAAATTGTCGGTTTCGCTGTAAAGAAAACGAAATTCGTGATGGCAAAACGACATAAAATCGCTCGTTTCTCCTTTCACTGCTTACATCCGGGTTGAAAGTTTTTTAACGAAGGCCTCGGCAAAACGAAATAACGATCGCCCAATACGAACACTTTGTACAGTACGGCGTTGTGAGGTATGAACTGTTGAGCCACGCTCGGAGGTTCTACGTTCTTAACCCCATCTTCGGAGAATATGATGCACATCTTCAAAAACAAAATTCGTGCCGTAGCCAGTTAAAAAACAAGTCCAAAAACTGATTGTACCATATGAGCGAATTCAGTTCCATGAGCTACAAGCGGTTTGCAAACTAAAATGCAAAAGCTTCTATAGTCCCAAGGAAACTATTATTAAATCTTATATCTTATATCTTATGTTCTTATATCCACTATAGTTTCCTCTCAACTATAATCTTCATTACCGAAAGGATATTTAACACCGGATGATTTAATTTTTTCTAAATTTTCCACTGGATCTTTGCTTAATAAATCGACGAACGTCGGCGTACAAACGTCGTCTTGAATACGAAAAGAAAAACTAAATATGCGACTGACTGACGGCGAATGATTACTGAAACGTTTACCAGTCTGGCAAACTTCTTGAATTAATGAATATTGTTGGTATCTATCGCACAGCCGCCGCACGCACGGCAACGGATCGAGCATAACAATTTCGGGATGTAAGGATAAATATCTCTGCAAAAGCAAAAAAGATTCACTGGCTATAACTCTTATACTCTCAAACGTGATGATACATCAAATAACTACAGTATGGCATACACTTACCTCGAGTTTATTTAACAGGAGCGACGCTTCGACGTCGCCTTGATCGCTGAGTACGAGAAAATCTGATAATTTATGAAATATTGCGTCGTAAGGCCCTTGCGATTCCAAGTCACCGGCAAGATTGATCTGTAACGGGAAAAACAAAAACAGTGCATGGAATGCAAGCAGAAATTGTATATTACAATCGAATTATAATTGTATAATATAATTCGTTATTAATGAGAGAAATAACTTCGAGTCGACTAAAGTTTAACAAAAAAAGCGTGTCATTGACGCAAAAACAACATTCTCATTAGCAAGCGTCAAAAAAGACGCGAGAAAAAAAATTATCATAATGTGTTTCAAAAGCAAATTTCCAACACTGTCCCTCGATATTTGTATCAAAAATAAGCTTGGAAACGAATTCCGAAAACAAAAAAACTTGATTATGCGTTTGATAAAAATGATAGACACCTGCTATCTACTTGGACACGAAATGATGATTCTAATTTAGTTCTCATTTTCCCATTTGTCTCTAGATGAGAAAAATTGCATTTTTAATCGCGAAACGTTTTTTGACGCAGTTCCCTCTAATCTGACGCCTGTTTTTAGTATATTCGAGGATAAATCAATCCCTCTCTGCTCAATTCTCGAAAGTGTTTTAGGATAACTATCGTAGAGGAGGGATATGCATGAAAACCATAAACAATGGTCGGGTGCCAAGTCGTTCCCCTCAATTTAGCCGGTTCATTTAAAATGCTCGAGACGTTGACCAGTGGGGGTGGAAAGAGAAAGAAAGAAAACCAAAAAAATCTCCTCTCACTCAAGAGTCGTTTAATATTTTGTCAACATTCGGTGATGTTGACGACAGGAATTTAGTTTTGTTGATTCAGTTTTAAGCGAGGAATCGGAATTTTTTAAACTGTTTTCAGGTTATTTCCGTACGTTAGTTGACGAAAAATTGTTGCATTTGCTGTTTTTAAACCACTTAACACCGATAACGTGCAAAACATTAGAAAAAAACTGTGGTTTTACAAACACAATTCTTATCAGTTGGCAGGTGACCGAAAATTAGCTGAAAAAACAACAAACAATAAACATGGTGACTAAACTAAAGTTACTGTCGATAAATTTGAATTTAAATTGGGTCAAGTGAATGTAGACAAGTCGATTTTGTGTCGCTCAAACTTTGATCGACGACACTTCTTGAGCACTTTTCGCTTTGAATTGTGTCAACTTGTGAAACTACATTGAGTAACGAAAAAACTTGATCCGCAGTCCCACATTTTTTAATGCAATTTCGACAACTATATAGGTTTGGCAAACGAGAAAAACGGGGAGACTTTTGAATTATTTATCAGTTCGCTAGTCGGGTGCCAGCCAACCATGCATGACACGTTCGATAAAATCTAGCCAGAATGAAGGGAGAGAAAAAAAACCTAACTATATATTCGCATCCTGCCAGCCTGGTTGGTCTCGAAAGGCGAAACGCAAACTTTTATTTAATACGACGATGATTGCGAACGGAAAAAGAAAAGCGAAAGCGGACCACCCAAAAAAACTTGTTTACGAAAACGAGTCACTTTGTACAAAAGTTTGCCAATAATAGGTAATTTATTATATTTCCAGGCCTGAACCGAACAGAGTCATGTTTTTCATCTATTGTGTTATCGCACCTAACTTAATATAAGTTTGAGTAATCACCACGTCATTTTTCGTGGTGTAAAAAACTAATTTTCCGACTTACTTGAACTAATTCGATGTCGGCCAACCTAAATAACACGAAAAACACAGTTAAAGGGTCGAAAAACAAAATATATGCGGGAAATAACGTACAGCCAGTGGCAATGTGCTACTGTAGTTGTCCGCCTGTAGAACCGTTATAGTTCCTTTCTGTACAACTATAGTTGACTGAATGTACAACTCTAACCGACTGCACAACTATAGTTCATTTCTGTACAACTATAGGTCAATGTCTATTTTACTTGCAAAGTCGAGTAAACTCGTCGAAATTCATCTTTTTTAGTTTTTTCTCGCTCAACCAATAGCCCACTCGCCACCGATAGGGTTTACTCGTATCTTCGTTATTGAAATTCATTGATAAAGGCATTTGGATAGCTAACGAACGCTAAAAACAAATTTCAAGCGTGTCGAACATTAGTTTTTGGAGAACAAAATTGTAACTTACCTCTCCGTCTATAGTTGAAACGTCTCGTAACGAAACTCTTTGCGACTCTCCGCAAACAAAACTGGATCTCGTAAATACAACACAACCAGCAAAACGTTCAAGGTTTGTTTAACCAAAAACACGTACAACAATTGGAAGGAAAAATATTTGACAAATCTTAAAATCCAAACAAACGTCGTAAGAAATTGGTTTTTCTTTTTTGGTCGCGCGATTCGGCACACCGCCCACAAATTAAAAACGCCCGAAAATTCGTCGTCACGATTTCGTTTCCGAAAGTTTCTCTTAAACCGTCGAGCCAGTCGAATAAATTTGTATTTCCAATGATTATTCCAACAACAACAAAAAAAAAACGGAAAGAATGAATCGAAACACGCGAAGGCGCGCGCGAGTGCCTAAATCACGAATCCCAACTGGACGCGCGTTTTTCTATAAAGTTCGCACAAGTAAAATTCGTAGGCTTTGCATACTGCACGCCATTGATATTTATTTACATGGCTAGCGCGCTCAATTCAATCGAAAAACGTCAGTTTACATCATTAAAAAAACAAAAAATCGGCATGAAGAACAGCTAACCTGCGTTCATTTTGTGATGTTGTGGTTTTTAGGAAATTTTTCATGCTAGCTTGCCATTTTTTTTATAAATACATTTTATTATAGTCTGTTTCATTTAAGAATCGTTTCACACAACTTTATGAATTTAACATACAAATTCACATTCAGTTTTTGAATCGAGCGAAACTGATTGTGATCTATGGTGAATCACAAAAGCTAGTTATCAAAAATTTTAACTTGATGATTCACGAGTCTTACGCTGGGCAGAAAAACATTCGACCGATTCAAAAAAATAAATCTGAATCTGAATGTTAAATTTTTGAATTTGCATGGAAACGATTGAACAGACTGTAACACACTTTCTCACAGATTCGCTGTATAATTTTGTAACATGTAGAATATTACTACATAAATAAATAAAACGAACCGGTAAACTTAAAGCAACAAATAATAAATTTATTTGTTCCGTTAACAGTGACGGTAATAAACAATTCCAAATTTTTTTATTTTGGTATGTTGTTTCCTTTAAACGTTTGACCTTATATTTCTAATATCATTTTTATAGCAATTTCTTTGTTAATTTTTTGAGTTAAATCGACAGAGACGCAACCTTTAAGGTCTAGTTACAGATTATGATTGAAAAGTAAAAAATGACACACAATTTTTGTCATAAATTCATTGCAATTCGCTCGGAATTGAAACGATGTTGTTGACATTACTTTTCGCTTGTATGTTGTTTGATTTTTGCGTTATTGCCGAAGGTGAGTTGGAATGACTCTGTGAATAGCTTTTATTGCTCACGTACGTTTTACCATCCAGAGACGAAAGTTATAAAACCCGGAGCATGTCCAACTTCGCTAAAATCGTACTATGTTATCAATGAATGCAACAAAGATTCGGACTGTCCAGGCGTTAGCCGGTGCTGTTCGGTTGCACTCGGCAAAGCATGTTTGATTCCTGCAGGTTGACTTATCTTTGAAGCGCTGGTGGAACGAACTGTCACTAACATTTCTAGGATTTTAGGCGTCTTACCGCCACCACCTGAAACTTGCGGACCAGTCGAAGTATGGGATCCTTGCGCTACCACATGCCCAAAACTTTGCTCGGTAAATTCGCAACTGGAAACGTATTATGCGAACAATTTAGTATTCAATGGCTGCGACAATGCAGTCGCAGAATGTAAACCTGGATGTGCATGCGCTACAGGTTACATGCGACAGCTTGGCCACGGCGGTTCATTTTTGTGCATACCTGAATCTCAATGTGTATCACCAGTGGAACAAAGCTTTTTCCAAGAAGACAAGTTTAGCGTCAAAAGGTTTCAGTTACCGAACAATGAGTTGCAAAGCAAATTTTAGAAATTTTTCTATCTAAGATTGAATTTCGTTGGAACAGGCAAGTTTGGTGAACAAGACGAAAGCCAGTCGACTGAATTTACTCGCTTTAATGAAACCGAACATGACAACTTTTGTAAAAATTCAGGAAACTTTTCAGGATCATACGATAAAACTTATCTTTATTTTAAGTTGTTGAAAGGAATGCAACAGTGGTCCAGAAATCTATTCATATTTTCAACAGTAGTTCCATGATAAATGAAACAGGTAACATTTTTGTGAATAAAAATAAGCAATCTTAACTAATAATGTGAAAAATATTGACAGCTTTTACGGATTATGACTGATCAATGTGAACGATATTGACAGATTTTGTTGCATTACAATTGCTAGAAGTTGCGGCCTTCGTGTTATATAAAAAAAACTGTTCTGTTTATTGCTAAAATTATGTTAGTTACCTATATTGAATTGCAATTAGAAAAAAGACAATGTGGAAATGGCACAAACTTCAAATATCAATTAACGATTTAACAAAGTCGTGAGTTACAATGCTGCCAGTATAAAAGTATAAGTTTTGTCAATAACAAATGTAAAATAAATTTATTGAAAATTTGATAATTTTAAAAAAAACAAAAATATTGTTCCGAAAACAATCAAAATCTTTTAAGAGGCAAATATCCATCATTTCAATAAGTTGTCGCATTCCGAAATTTATTCATTGAAACACAAATGTATTAACATTAATTGCTTGTTGTTCTTCATTTGTTTGTTACAAATTTACAACTGACAGACTTCTTAATAGCAACGTTAAATGCCTAAGTACCAATTTTAACTGCAGTATGGATGAGATTCGTTTCGAATCCGACGTAAAGAATGAACACGTCTCAATCTAACTGGAATCTGTGGACATTACAAATAAGCGCGTACCTTATGGGTATTAATGCTTGATTTGGTTTTATTCACTCGACATATTTTACAAGGTGGTCGAAGGTGCTTTTCATGCAACGTTCTGTACAACTACAAATAGATAATAATGAAACATTCAGTAACGCCAGATTAAAAAAAGTGTTTAATTAGATCATTTTTGGTCCCCAACAGGTTTTTGCCTGTGTGGATTTTGCCTATAGCCAGTCAGCAGTCTTACATATTGTACGGACTGGAAGCTGACCAGGACATCCGGTATGCGGCGGAGTTCATACACATGAGGTCACCTCCGACAACTATGACACTCATGTTCCTGCCCAGTTCACCCTGACTCCCAGTGCGCCATCTGCAGGTCCGAGGCAGGATACTCTCGTGTCCCCCTACAGATATGATGCACACGCCTAGCGCCGCAATGGCTTCCGGATGGAAACATTAATATGAAAAAGACAACTGAAACATAAATGTTACGTTATATGTTGAAATTATTTTTATTTTACTCAGTTCTTTTCATTACACACAAGCAACCTACAAGTCTATAGCGTAACCAATATTAATTAAACAATTAACGAGTTGGTAACAATATACAGACAGTACGTGGCTTCACTACTTTGATTTAAATTAACATGAAAGTTGTAATGTATCAATCGTAAGTGTCACAAGTATTACTAAGGCCGCATTCACACTTAGCGTTTATACCCGATCTGTGACTGGATTTCCGACCAGATGCGCGTTCACACTTACATCGAGACTAGGTGCGCGCGAGACCAGGTCGGCGACTGGGTTTTGCGAGACCAGACTTCGATCTGGCGTGAGGCGCGTCTGGTCTCTCAAAGATCAGATCAAATGCAAATGTGAACACGTTTATTGGTCTTTCATCTAGTCTAGTCCCAGAAATCGCTTCAAAGCCGCCACAAAAACCTTTCCAAAATCAAATCCCACTGTCTGCTAAGTCCAGAAAGCAAATTTACTTTAAAAATTGCACCATTTTGAGCTTTTCCTTCGACCCTTTCAGAAAATGTCAAACAAAAACCTATTTTTAAGTTAAAAGTGGAACGAAAATACCAATTTAAATCGTTATTTTTTCCAATTTGACCTTGTTTCCCATTAGACAGCTAAATTATAATGATAGAAATACCACTTCTATATTTTAGATGTCCTTTATACCCTTTGAAACAAATTTCCTTTATAACAATCATAATTTTGGGTGATAAATTAAAATGCATGATAATTTCGAAAACTGCTGAATAAAAAGCTAAAAGTAACTTTTCCCGCAAATTTTCATACTGTATGGTTATAAGCGAAGATGATGTCATGCTAAGGAGGGGGGGGGGGCGGGGCAATGCTGACAGTGATGACAAGGGCGAGGGGGGTGGGGGTCTGAAATTTTGGATGATGTCATTTATGTTCGTTCCTGGCGTAGAAATTGCGGAACTCGCTATCAATAATTGCAGCGTTTGTTTTATCAGAAAGCTGGTAAAATAGTTTATTAATTGATCTATTTTTGATTAGACTTAACATGAACATCAGAAATTACCAAATTTGCAATTTACAAACAAATTTCAAAGTTCAGCGGTTCGACGAAATAAGAATATTTAGAGAATAAAACTGTAAAGATGATCAATAGGCTCTAAATTTGGTGAAAATTTATTTCGAATCAAAAATGTTGAGCAATATCTTCAGCAGCAGACTTCCGTTGGGGACTCTATCTACACATAGACGCCGATTTGGCGAACAATCGCTGGACAAAACAATTTGTGGGCAAACTGTACTTGTTTAAGAAATCATGGCTACAACTTTACATGTACACCAAGTATTTAAAAAAACGTATTATTTTAAATAACATTACAGCATCATTATTTTTATACGTTTCATACTTTTACTTGCGACGTTGATTGATACCAAACAAAAGGCGAGATGAAAATAAAAAAAAATAACACAAATTCTTGAATAAACTTTCATAAAATAGCGGGTATTTTGTTTTTAACTAGCCTTTTCACTTTTAGCCGAGTTTAATTTCGCACGATCTGAAAAGCGAACGATAAAAAAACGCGAATTTGTCGGCAATTTGTTGTTTGGATTTCAAAAGACTTACCAACCGCTTCGAAGTTTTTCGGATAAAACGCAGATGGTAAAGGTAACTGCGGTGCTACTGCAACCGGTGCAACGACGCCTGGCGCCACTGGAGCAACTACGCCTGGCGCCACTGGTGCAACGACGCCGGGGGCCACTGGTGCAACGCCATTGAAGTACGGATTGCATCCTCGTCCATAGTAACCATTATACGGACCACCGAAACCATTATATGCACCACCGTACGGTAAATATGGATTATATACATCTGGTCGATTGTACGGATATCCGAATGGATATCCGAAATTTGGATTGTACGCCGCTGCTGGATTATAACCATAAGCTCCTGGTATAGCTGAAGAACTATAGACAGTCGCTGCTGAAATAAAAAAAATTAGCCATTGGCTGTTACAGTCAGAACAAAACAACTTTTTACGTTGGCCAGCAGTCAAAGAAGATATAACGATGGCAATAAAGATCACAAATGTGAAAGTCATGTTTGTGGAATTTTCAAATTCAATGAGCAGATGATAAGAAGTATACATCCCAGGAAGTAGGCGAGTCTTATATAAGATTTCTGATGCCCCAAATTCAAACGAAATAGAGCAGGATTCTATTTTCGGATGCAATCAGAATCATTTAGAGCCCAAAATCTTCCAAAAAAACACATTTCCTGTGCTATTTTCATAACATTCGTATTTTTTCCTTTTATTCGAACGAAATGAACAAAACGTCGTCAACGAATAAAGTTTAGTGAACCAATAACAAAATCGTATTAAAAATGAGAAAAAATACAGTATAACAAATTCTTAAGAGGAAAGAAAGTAGAAGAGATCAAAAATAAAACGGTAACAAAAAAAATCAAAAGCAAACAACATTTTTTTCTTCCGTAGTCGATTTTCATTGCACAATGCCGATGACGCCGCAGGCGATCGCCGGACCGGTGTTACCGGTTTTTTTACTCTCCGAATCCGATCCGCGTCCCAAATCGTCCGGATTGTCGTGGATGACCAAACTGCGACCGACGACCGAGTTCGGTCCGTTCAATGAGATTTTCTGATCCGTCAAATTTATAATTGCGTTTCCGCTTCGGTCGGCGGCTATGTTGCCGAGATCGCCGATGTGTCGCTGATTGTCCTGAGGGCCACCGTGATCAACGTGTTCCGGGTCGAAATGAGATCCAGTCGATACGCAGCCGTTGGATATGTCGCCCAAGGCGTGCACGTGGAACCCATGGAGACCCGGTTTCAATCCTTGGATGGAGCCGGTCATGCGGACTCCGCCGATGGCTTGCTCGAAGATAACGATACCTTCGACGCTGTTGTTTCCGGATAATCGAACGATGGCTTTCGAGAATGGACCTGGCCAAGAGAACAGTTATAGTTAGTGACTATCATTGGTACAGTTGGATGTGCGACTATCGACTATTTTTTACCCGTTGGTGTTCCGCTTGGACTTGCTGCCGAGGCGGCTGGACACTGGGTTCGTGGCACGCACGGAGAATTGCTACTGTTGGACTGTCTTACGAAACCTTCAACGCAGGCGCAGCCAGATATGCACTGAGCAGAGTTGCATGGTTGATTCACCGATTGGCACGTTTCTGGACATGCCGAACCGCATTCCTTCCAGAGGGCGTTGGAATCGGGACATAGACAACGAGAACTGGTCAGGAAAGCGAACGGCGCGGGAACCTTGCAACATTTCTGCTCGCCCGGGCACGTATTGTCGTTGTTGCAACTTTGAGCCAAGCCGTTGGACACCGCTTGCGCGACCAAGGTGTGAAGTTGATCCGTTGGACACGAGCTATTCTTGGACACTATGGACGACGATCCAGCGAGTTGAGGGCTCGACGGCGTGGCGCACTGGACGTGTTGAATGCACGGCGATCGAGCGTCTTTGCTATTTTGTCTCACGTACCCTGGTTTGCAGAAACACCCTTGAGAGCACCCGGCAGTGGCGCACCAAGATGGAGGAGGGAGGTGGAAGTTGTCGCAGTTTTTGGGGCATGGGTCGCCGCAACTTGAAAATTCTTCATTGGGATTAACGCAAGCCGAGTTTTGCTCACTGCCCGGTTGAGGTTTTAGCGGTGGTGGTGGATCTAGAAAGTTATCAATGAGGACGACGAACGTGTGCCGAAAAACAAAATTTTACTCACTTGTAGCAAGCACGCAAGTCTTTCCGCTGTTTGTGTCGCAGCATTTCAAAGAGTTGATGCATTCAGTGTCTTTGCTGCAACGATTTATCCTGGGTCCGTTTTGCGAACCAGTGATTGGCGGACAAATACCAGGTTTGGAATCTGGAATAGTTCAGTGTAAGTAAGGACGTTCCTTAAGGCCCATTTTTTAATCAAACCTTCACTAGCTTCCGCACTTTCGGGCGCCATGCATTTCTTTCCCAACGACGTGGAACAGCATTTTTGGACACCAAAGCACTGCACGTCCGATAAGCAGTTATCGCCAGTTCCGGCAGAATTGGATACCGTGTTGGGTAGGATGGTCGGGCAAAGTCCCGGCTTGTCATCTAGTCCCGGTGTGACACCAGCCACCGGGGACATGCACTGTTTGCCACAACCGTTGGAACAGCATTTCTTTCTCTCGCTCGCACAGTCGCCGTCATTTGAGCATTGGTTTGAGCAAGTGCCGAAGCCAACAGGATTGGGGCACTGCCACAATTGCTGTTGCCTCTCAGTCAAGCAGGATTGCCTGCGAGCTCCACCCGGCGTTATTCGAGTGCCTGGGATTTCCTGCCCCATCTCACTGACGCACCAACAGAATCCAGTGCTCTCCTGGCACTGCTCGGCCGAATAGTTGCCGGACGGATCGCATTGAGGAACGAAAGCTTTCAAAACTGACGGCAAAGCGCTGGCATCCTGCGCTTTTCGTTTGCAATCTGCGTCAAGAGAAGAAACAATCTCAATACTCTCAATAGACCCGAAGACGAGCTAATTGGACTTTTACTTGGACAGCAAAATCCGTTTGAGCAAACGTGATCCTTTTGACAAGATGTTTGATCGGTGCACGGGCCAACTGCCGGGCTATTGTCAGGACAAGTGTTGGCTAAAAGTAGTTTTCAACACTTCAGTGAGTTAAACGATGGATAAGGGGCAAAAAGGTGCCAGAGACGATCCTGCCGGTTACTGTAGTTAGACAAACTCGAGCAGAAACTGCACTGGCTATCTGCGATACAAGCACCAAAGCCTGTGCAAACAATGTTACCTTGTCCATTGCACGTGCTCAACGTGGCCAGCAATAAAGCGGCGGCCAACAGGCCCAATCGTCGTTGCATATCGTTCCGAATTTAGTTTCAACCTGCAAAAACGACGTACATGCGCGAAATGTAAAATTAGAGAAAAAGGGACAGCGCAAAATCGTCGCTCGAACGAAGGGGACCCGCCGCACTGAAAATTGGAACGGGGTCGTTTGGCGAGGAGAGAGCGTAATGAATTAAATATATATCGCAGTCGGCCGGTTCGACATTCAATTTCCGACCTTGAACGTCCAGTCACCATCCATGCGCAGTCGAACCTGTATATGTATTTTTGTCCGTTCGGACCAACGTCCGTTCCGTACAGTCCGTACAAAAGTACCACCCGTACCCTGGTTAGCTCCCGATGTTTACGCGTGGTCGACAAATACTGCACCCACCCAATGTCATCGCGCGTTGACCAAACGGGACACTGGCCGCTTTTTATCCTGTTGTCGGACCGAGATGAATTTTCACCCCGAACGACGACGGTCCGACGATTTGTGCGCGCTAGGAAAACTGGATATGGGCGCAAAAAAGTTTGTTGCCTCCATACACACACACACACATACGCGTAATCAGATTGGCAAACTGACCGGCCGACGAAAGTTGTTTCCGCGCCGATAGACACCGAGCACACACACAACGGTGAAAACAAAAAATTCGTACCGTACACTCTGCTTTCGCTCAGAATTGGCACACAAGCACAGTTCAGCAGGAAATCTCGTTCGCTGTTCCACCCCTCAATGTTCGACGATGCGTGGAACGGAACCTGCCGGCTTTATAAATGGTGCGGAGAGCCCGAAAAAATCATGGGCGCGTTATTAAAAACGTTGTGCGACCTCGTGGCTCGTAGTCCATGTACTGTACGTACAGTACAATACAGTACGTTACCATGTGTGAATCCACTACGCTTGACCGTAACAGATGCGACCTGTTAATTCAGTGTGGCAATTCCATGATGTAAAAAAATTATCGCCAATTATCTATTACATTTGTTGGGGGTGCCTCATTCGTTCGCAAATTTTCCTCGATAAATTAAAAACTCGACAAATCTATGGTACGCAATCGAATGGTAAAGGGCGAAAATGCATTTCACGCATTTTCACTTAAAAGTGTGTAAATAGAAACATATTTTCCTTTCTCTCGTTGTTGGGTTTTTTTTATCGTCTTCAGTTCATCAAACTTTTATTACCGAAAAAACTACAGTATACAATAATACACGCACGCAGGCGCGTACATGGTACGGTACGAGTTTGGGACGTGAACCGCACTGGAAATGTTCAAAGAAAAAACTTCTCAGGCAAATTTGCTGTTGCGTTTTTTTGTTTGTTGTTCCTCAACCGAACGCCGTGCATGTGTTGGCAGGAATGCAAAACGAACGCAAGTCGTTCGAATTTTGTCGCACGAAACCGGATATGCATTGACACCCGGGTGGTCCGCAGGACGAGGGGCAACCGACCGTCAAGTAGTTGTCGCATCCCATCGAGCATGACTTGGTACAGCTTGTGTATTCTTCGTTTACTTGACAATTGTTAAGTCTGGCTTTAAAAACAAAGATGAGATCGAAATAACTCGAGTGTCGAGCAAATATCCTGTGGTTTTTTTAGCGAAACTGTGTAGAAACGTGTTTCTTACCGACTATCTCTGGAACCATACATTGATTGCCAACTATTGTGTAGCAACATTTCTCTTGATCCTTGCAATCGTAGTCCGTGGTGCAGAGGTCGTTGCGAACCCTCTGCAATGAATCCACACCCAGATCCGGACATGCACCGGGTTTTAGCCCTGAACAAGACAAATACATACAACTAAAGATACGGAAAATTTGATTTCGGGATACCTCCTGGCGGGTTGTATCTGCCAGACGTTTCAAATCCTCCAATAGTCGGCAGATATCCGCCGTACGGATTATATCCACCCGACGGATTAAGTCCACCGTAGAAGAGGCATTGAGATTTCAATACGCAGAACGAGCCCACGTTGTTGTTCATCCTTGCGTAGCCAGGCTTGCAAAAGCATCCCTGTCTGCAGGCTTGACCGCATGTTTGAGGCGAACTTTCGCAGGTTTCGTCGCAGGAAGGCGCACAAGTGAAGTACTGGCTGTTTGGATCCGTGCACTGGCTCAGGACGCCCGCAGGCGACGGGGCAGAGTTGCACAGAGCTCGAAGAAGACATCTGGCCCCGAAAGCAGAACTCTCTCTGACGTAGCCCGGCCTGCAAAAGCAGCCCTGCACGCACTGCATGCCGCAGACTGAATTCGCGCTTTGGCAGGTTTCTTGGCAGGCCGTGCCGCAAAACGAGAAAACTTCATTGACGTCGGTGCACGCCGCGGTTTGTCGGACAGTCGGACATTGTTCTCGCCTGATGCAATTCGAGTTACCCATCGAAGACTCTCTGACGAATCCGTTGTTGCAAAAGCAACCTTGAATGCACGGCATCGAGCAGGATGTCGCCTGGCCCTGACAGCTTTCGGGACATGCCGTGCCACATTGGGAAAAGTACATGTTCGCTCCCGTGCATGAATTCGGATACGGATACGGATTCGGATTCGGATTGATGATTGGATTAACCGTGTTGATACACTGAGATTTCAACAAGCAAGGGGCGTTCAGGTCGTTCGACTGGCGGATGTAACCATTTTTGCAGACGCAGCCTTGGACGCAACTGCTGGCGTAGTTGCAGGATGTACCGTAGCAGGTTTCTATGCAGGACGGCTTGCACTGGTAGTACTGAGAGTTAATGTCCGAGCAAATAAAGTTACTGACTGATGAACATTGGCTCCGTGGAACGCAACGATAATCTCTATTCAGCGAACTTTGTCGGACATATCCAGGTTTGCAGACACAGCCTGCTGCGCAGGTTGGGCAGGATAAAGGTGAATTCATGTTATCGCATCCAACGATACAGTTGGCTGAGCATCGACTGTATTCTTCGTATGGAAAATAACACTTGAAATTAGCTGGAAAAAAAACAACCTGTATTTTTAAGTTTCAAATCAAAACGTGTTATTTCAACGTTTCAACTTATCAATTTATCATAAACTTTTCGTACTGATTTGGCAAACAATATTCGAAATAACGGACGATAAAAGCAACACGCTGAATTTTATAAACATTTCGGAAGTTATTAGCAGCGTTGTGCATTCAACTTTTACTCGTTGAAAATAATTGTTGGACGCTTTTAAACTACCAGAAAACTTTTTCACAAGAAGACATGACCGGATTTCGGGATAATAGAAAGTCGCAGAGTAGCCTTTGAAACGAATAAAAATATAAATCCCACAATCGTTTAAACAAGAAAGGTGGGTGTTTATTTAAAAGTCGAGACATACGTTTCGTACCCCCGGTGCATAATTGTTTTCAAAAAAGTCGGACAATAAATAAACATACTTCAATTTCAAAAATGTTTATTTAATTAAATTGCTCACAGTACAGTTAATGAAGAAGAATCGGAAGAGAATCTAATATACCTTTCAGTCATTTCAATAAAAATAACAAATAAAAACAAGGAAAAATGGCTACAACAATTGATTGCACACACGCAGACATATTTTCCATAAAGATAAAATTCAATATGTTGCAAAATAATTTTTGTTAATCTGTTGTTAAAACGAATCAGCTTTCAAATACTAAGGATCCGGCCACTTACATTAACTCTGCATGGCGTTAAGAATGTTGGTTTAACTTTATTTTATTCAGCAAGTTTGGAGTTATTTACAAGTCAACAAAACAATCCTGCTTTCAACTTCTACTGCAGAAACATTCCTTGAATCTACGGTTGGCAGAAGCGATCAAACAATTGGTTGATATCTATCAATAACCATTAGCAGCAAGTAAAATGTTGATATGTTTCTGATGTAAATGTCGCATAACTTCATCTTTTTGGGTCTTTATACCGGTAATTTTTGGTTTCACTACGAGCAACAAAAACAATTTTAATACTTATACAAAATAAACCTTAACAATACTGCCCCGTTTTTTCGCCCCCAGTTTTTTCGCCCCCAGTTTTTTCGCCCCCAGTTTGTTCGCCCCCAGTATTTTCGCCTCCAAGTTTTTCTCCCTTAGTTTTATTTTTTCTGTTGGTAAAAATCTATAGGGTAAAGTGCCCTTATTCGGACCCCCTAAGATTTCGCTGTTGCTGCCAGACCTGTAAAGCAAGAAAAATAGTAT
>JAQGBA010000737.1:0-25196 GCA_034698125.1 Prionchulus punctatus
AAGTCGTTGTCTGTTTAAAGTTGTACTACACCTTCAAGTTTTGAAGTCGAGAACTTAATAATAATAATAATAATAATAATAATAATAAGTTTAGGTTCATTTGGATAAATAATGAAAGCTAACGACAAGATTTGCATGTTGTAAACTGTTACGCCTTTGAAATCAAAAAATATTGGTTTTGACACATTTAACCTTCTTTATCACATGTTCAGCTTGCTACATTACAACTGAAATAAAACAGGTCTTCTAACAAACCTACTATGAAAACAAATCCAAAGATGAAAGACTAAACAAGCTAATTTATTAAATTTATTTCAGTCGCGGATTCCCCGCAACCTTGTTTCAAAAAACTTCGAGTTTAAGGAACTGTAAGCTCCACTCGGAGTGAATAATTACCTCAAATATATTGGGTAAACACCAAAGATGCATTCTTTTCTTCCAAACGTAACCTAAACGTGAAACATTAAGGCGACGGGTTATTAATTTGCGTTGCGAAAAGTCGATAAAAAGCGCCCTCTATATTTTTCCGCAAAGTTAGTCATGCACCAGGAAAAATGCAACTGACGATGTATTATCGAGACTCGAGTCATTGTGTGATATATCTTTGAGCAAGTTTATCGAAATTTACAGATGAACTTACAAACATGTCGTGCTCAACGTTGTTTAGGGCAAAAAAATGAAAAATGAAAAGAGAGCGAAGTTCCGTGTCATCTATAAAGTTTACTGTATGCGTGACCATGACAATAAAACTGTGAAATGTTTACCGTTCAAAGATTAAATCTTACTAAAAACAGTCAACAGTTGAAACAATTGCAATGCATCAAACTAACGAGTATCACAAGGGCAGTTTTCCGTGAGATAAATCTTGTTACGAATATGGGTGGAGTTGAATCATAAATAATTCTGCTAATAAAACTGTTTGACGTCAGTTTTTTCAGGGAACTGTACGAAATAAATAAAAAAATAAACAGGTTAAACAGTGGTAATTCGTTGAATGAACGAAGAAAACTAATTTAATTATGTCAAAAATAGATCTAGTCCGATGAGCGTCATTTGTTTACACCGTTTCTAAAATGTCTATGCCTTTTTTATTGCATCATTGAAGATGATGTGAAGGAATTAAAAATTATTTCGTTATCGTGTTCCCCTTTTTGCCGAAACCTGATTTCGAGCGAAGACGCCCTTCGAAAATTTGTTTTTGGGGATTTCTAATTTAAGGACGGGCTGTCTTGAGTTGTAGTCAGTCGGATATTTTGAAAGTGTGCTGCAAACACCAGATTTCGAAGTGATCAGCGATCAGGAAGTGCATAAGAGATTTAGAAGTCGGCTGCAACTGTACCGATTTGCAAACTTCAGCGATTTCGAAAATGTACCGCAAACTATTATTGGCTGTGGCCTTCTGCCTTTTTTCTGGCGCGCTAGCTGCGAAGGACGCCGACAAGCCAGCCGTCGAGCATTGCGACGATTTCCCCGTCGAAATCGAATTCTACGCCGGCACAGCGCCGAGCGGCGAATTCGCAACGAAGGAAATCGGCGAGCTAATCAACGGGCTAGTCGAAGGATTGGAACATCTTATCAAACCGACCAACTATTCGTTTCCGGATGATTTGTTCAACACCAGTTTTTGGAACCTCAACGCGACGGCCGAGGGTTTCGGTCCGGGTCCCATCACTACATTGCAAGACCAAGCTCCACCGGCGCCAGCCAATCCGCTATCCGAACTCGGTAAAAATTTTAAAACGCCGGAATTCGTCAAAAATGCCTTCCCACATTCTAAAGCTGGAGAAAAAAGCGCATTCGGTGGTTTAAATTTCCCAGTTGGTGCCGAGTCCAAGTTACACGAAAACTTAACTGCGAGCGCCACCCAGGAAACCATCGAGGACAGTAACAACGTTTGGGGCATCACTGTGCCGATGAACGCGCTAAAAATCGAGCTAGCTAAAATCGAAGCGGGAAAAGTGTCCGACACGCACACTATCGATGCCGCGACGCTTGCGAGCAACAAAACGACAAAAGATATCCATAAATTCGCCCAGTACGTCGATTTAACCGAATTCAAAATCAACGCCAACGATATGTTCATCGTTTGTTTGACGATGGCTGTCGTAAAGAATGACAAGCAAGTCGCTTGCCAACGTTGCACGATGCTTCGCGTTTGCGATTCGTTGGATGCGAAATGCGCTCAAAAATTCGTCACGTTAAGAGCACCCGATTCCAAAGTCCATCCGTACGCGGCCAGTTTGCAATATTGGATTTTGGATCCGCCGTTGTCCGACATCAAGCTGTTGACGAAAGTCCGAGAGAAAGCCTTCGACGCCCGATGCGCAGGCGCCAACGAAACGACGAAACCCATTGAAAAAACAAATAAATTGTTCCCGAATGCCGTCGTCCACGTCGACATACCGAATTTGTCGCCGAAATTGTCCTACACGGTGGAAGCTAGTTTGGTCATCACCTGGGGCGAAAAATACAAAGCTCCCTTCGGTTGGTCGAATCCGTTAATCATACCCAATTATTTGGACGGCAAAGATGAATTCGTCATTTACGCCTGCGGCGATAATCCCGCAGCCGCCAAGCCTGCCAGGGCTTGAAACGACGCGATTGGTACTTACTGTAGTTATTTTTTTGTTTAGATCTTTTTGTAACACTTTAAGTTGGTTTTTGTGCAGAAAACAGAGTGTCTTGTTCATTTTTTCTAGAAATTAAAACAAAGTTTGATCTCTAAACAAAAAATTTGCTTTTTTAAGACTTTAAACAAACTATAAACTTCGCACAGCATGACCAAAACTTGTTTTAGTGCCGAAAACATGTATTTTAAAGTGGAATGTTGCCTTACATTGCAAGTTGCTTTTTATGTCCCGTTTTCAACCTTGGCAAACTTTGAAGTTCGAAAGAATGCTAAAGCTTTTATTGACAAGAATTACAATGAAATTTTAGTGTATTGATTACAAAAAATGAAGTACAGAAAAATGCAGAGCTAGTTCTACTGAGGGCAGTGTTGCAGTTCCTATGAATCGAATTTTTAATAGCCTGGAGCCAAACGAGCTGGTGGGCAGTGAGTGCAAGAGCCAGCGGCACTGAAAAGATAGCACGATGAAAACATTTATGACTATGAAAAAATTGGAATTCGATACGTACCCTGGGGCACCATCGTCTCCTGGAGCGCCTGGGGCTCCTGGTTTGCCGTTGGGACCGTTTGGTCCGGCGTCTCCTGGACCGCCTGGGGTACCAGCGCCGCCATCTTTGCCTGCACCACCGGCTGGTCCTGCTGGTCCTGGAGCGCCTGGGGCTCCTGGTGCACCTGCTTTGCCTGCTGGGCCTGGGGCGCCTTCTTTTTGAACTCCTGGTTCGCCGTTGGGTCCTTTGGGTCCGTCGGCGCCTGGTTTGCCGGCTGGGCCTGCTGGGCCTGGTGGTCCAGCGGGGCCTGGTTGACCATCACCGCCTGGGGATCCAGCGTCGCCTGCGCCGCCGTCGGGTCCTTTGGGTCCTGGTTCGCCTGGGCCGCCTGGTGGAGCGTAGCAGTCGCATTGGGGTGGCACTGGAAGGAAGTGATCATCGGGTTTGGCATCTTGACCTTGGCCGCCTCTGGAAAATTAGAAACAAAATAAATGTCGGCTCTTCGCAATTTCGAACAAAAAGCACGAAACTACTTACGGCTCGCCATCAGTTCCGGGGTTACCATCTTTGCCGTCTTTGCCTGGATCGCCAGCCGCGCCTGGTGGGCCACGTTGGCACGTGCAGCATTGGGCAGCAGCGGCGGCTTGACGAGCCGAACGCAAGAAGCCGTCCAATGGGTTCTCGCGATCGCCGCTGGGAGAGCCTTGGTGGATGTCCAACATTTCTTTCCACATGTCACGAGATCGTGACTACAAAGAAACAATAAGCTGCTTCGATAAATCGTCTAGACTGCGGAAAATTTGTTTTCTACCTTGCAGAAGTCCACTTCTCCCTGAATGGTGGCTCGCAACGTTTGTACATAGTGGAATACCAATGGGAAGGTCATCAAGCACGAGGTAACAGCCACTGTGCTGAAGACCACGGCTATGAAGGCCACAACCCTCAAGGAAGGACCACTGCTTTCCCGCTTTTCATCGTATTCACCCATGGCGTTGCAATTTGGATCTCTATCAAAATAAGATGAGCAAAACGGCAACTGATTCATTTGGAACAATGTCCAGTTTAAATATTAATTTTACTGACCCAATTCCACGCTACAGGTAACCAATCAAACCTCATTTAGGAATTCGTCGCTGTCGCAAAAACGAGTTTTTTACGCCCATGAAAGTAAAAATAAGTTTGGCGACTGGACAGTGGAATGCTACTGTTCTTTTTTTCAAACGATATTTCAAACAAGCTTCAAGCGGTGTAGGTGTCAGATTTTAATGAAAACAATTTGCTACACATCAGAGGTAAACTGGTCTGCATTTTTGAGTCTCAATGTGCCGATTAATGGATGTTTCGAAAATTTGCTTCTAAATGATCAAACAGAAGCAAATTTCGAGCTGATCTTCAATTAGAGCGAACCAGATCATGAAACATCGATGGTACGTGCTTTGTGCGCTAAAATAGCAATGCATTGAAATGTTATAAAACAATATGTACTTGACGAACGTACACCTGTAAAGACTGCTGTTGCCGCTGCCACAGCATTAATTACATCATTTTCGAGAAAGTGTGCGTTGTCACATTGGCTAACTAAATAAAAAACAAAATTTTCGTTCATGGCCGGCGAATTAGAGAACATTTGCGGACCACATTTAACCGTTATTCCGTGCAATGATCAAATAAAAGAACTTCAAACAATAATTCGCGATAGGTTGTTTTGAATTCTAACTTTTCTTAATTGTATATTTTTAATTTCATTTTTATCTTAACTTTTTTGTTAAGGACAACGTCCCAAAGTGATTTCGTTTTCTCTGCAGACCGACTGGTAATATACTTGTGTTTCGTAAAAAAAACATGAAATACACCTTTTGAGTATACGATAAATTTGATTTTCAAACGGTTTCAACGTTGTTTTAGATAAGGTTAATGGTTGAAGAGGGTCTTAACCAATTGCCATACTCGCCGTGTTCTGTAACAACGCCGACAGGTACGAAAATTTATTTCATTTTGCTATTTACAATGCTAAAAACTGTTTTTCACCTAAAGTCTGCTTCACCTGATTGGTTGTCCGGTGCTATTATCTGTCTGCTGATTGACTGCTATTTTTATGTGACGTTTTCATTGGTTGGCTGTCTTATTTAGGTCAAGAATACGAAGGTGTCAAGTTCGCTAAAGGAAACTGCGGCGTTAGCATAAGCAGGAGCGGTGAGCATATTCTTTGTTTTCTCTAACGAGCATTGTTTACTGGTAACTTTCTCGAAAGAGCAGATTTTTTGCTCTGTTTGATACTCGAAAGAACAGATTAATTGTTTTTCAGGCGAAGTTATGGAAAAGGGTTTAAGAGAATGTTGTCGCTCGATCCGAATAGGCAAAGTGTTAATAGAAAAAGATCGTGAAACTGAAAAACCGCGAGTCGTCTACGCTAAATTGATTCCAGATATAGTTCGACGGAAAGTTCTCTTGTTGTACCCGATAATGAGTAAGCCACGACACGTTCAGTGCAATGGTTTCAAACTGTCGAGTCTATTTCCGATTTGTAGACAGTGGCCAGACAGTTGTGAAAGCGTTGGAGGTTTTGCGAGAGCACGGCGTCGAAGAGCAAAATATCATCTTACTCAATCTATTTTGCACATCTCAAAGTAAAAAAGCGAGAAGAAAAGCTTCTTAGAAAACAAATTTCGTGTCCTGTCCAGTGGATTATCTATGCTAGAAACGATTTTATAATTTCAGGCGTCACGTGCCTTATGTCTCGATTTCCAGAAATGAAAATTCTCACGTCCGAAGTTCATCAATTCACGCCGACGCATTTCGGCGAAAAATACTTCGGCACCGAATGAACCTTCTTAACTTATTTTCGATTAAAATAAAACTGTCCATTTTGATTTCGATTTAAATCCGTGCGTCATTAATTAAGGCAAGTTTATCGATATTGAAAAATCAACGCACATCATCCAAAAAAATTAAACCTGAAAAATCACATCTCGTTAAATTTATGATACAAAATGTAAAACGCAAGAAAATTGTGCATAAAACGAAAGCGGCATTCGATAAAAGCTCGACGGATGTTAAAATTAGCAAACGAAAACAAAAAATGTCACTCGCCCCGCGCTTTTCGAATACATATTGCAACAAAAAAACATGATTAAAAGAAAATTATAAATAAAGGCAAATGCAATGCTTTTCGATATAATTATGAATATAATAATACCCATTATCTATCACCTAATTAAAAAAACTAACAAAAAAGTTATCTAAACGCATCTAAAAAATTGTTTACAAACGAATCGGGACGCGAAACGTCGCTTTAAAAACAAAATTCTAGTCAAATTCAGCAATTACGGATTTTGAAACGTGTTCTCCGGAAAAAAGCACGATTTGGTACGATAGACAGTCACTTAATCGAAGGAATTTTGTTTTTAAAGCGTATTTTATCAAACTTTACATAAATGAGCCGCTGCTGTAGAACCGTTGCAAAGTGACGCCGCCGTCCGAGGTATCATCCGCGCTTGAGCTATAGTTGTTCGACAACGATGGACATTCAAAAATTGCACTATGGGCAGAGACGCTTTCGCCAGCGTCTTCGTCTTCAATCTCGACGTCGTCGTCGTCCACGATTTCCTCCTCGTCTTCATCCGCTTTCTTCTTGGGCTCTTCTTCTTCGACGTCGTCCGCTTCGACGCCCTCCTCTTCGTCCACGCCTTCGACGTCGGCAACGACTTCTTCCTCGTTTTCGTCTTTATCTGCCGCTTTTTTTGCTTTTCTCCTTCTTTCCCAAGCGTCATCGTCGTCGACGGGCTCTTCCTCGGCGGCTGGTTCTGCGTCGTCGCCGGCTGCCTCTTGGTCGACGTCGGTTTTTTCCTCGGAGTCCTTTTCCATTTCCTCGGCGTCTTCCTCCATTTTCTTTTGCCGTTTAGCTTTAGCCCTCCTCTCCCAGGCGGCGTCCGGATCCTCGTCCTCGTCCACAACCTCTGCCGGCTCCTCGTCGGCGGCCGCCGTCGACGGAGGTTCGTTTTCTTTTCCTTCCGCCAACGCTTCGGCCTCGGCGGCTTCCTGGTCCTCTTTTAATTTTTGCAACTTTTTCGCTTTCGCCCTCCGCTCCCACGCGGCGTCCGGATCCTCGTCGACGGCCGATTCTTCGTCGGGTTGGGTTTCACCATCGACGGCAACGTCGCTTTCCAAATTGTGCCCGTTAACTACTGTCGCGTCGACATCCTGAAGAGAAAAATCAACAATGATCTGCCATTATTAGTTTTTCAGCGTGAAACTACAAAAGCGATTAATAAAGGGTGAGAAAAACAAAAAAAACGGTGAAGGATATAAAATAATCAGTTGCCACCACCACAAAATCCAAATGCAAAGCTGGGTAATTTTCAACATAATGTTCCAACTATAGTTACGACTATAGTTCACTCACAAGCAACTATAGTTGCCATTTAAAGGTCTATAGTTAACCATAATTTCTACCTAAACGACTATTTCCAAAGTACTATAGTCCTGTGAACTATAGTTTATGCACGACTATATTTCCGACATAATGGCTGTAGACACTGTGAAAACCGTAACCAAGTGTTGAAACATAAAAAAGCTCGTTTTGATTAAATTATACGCAGTGATAAGGCGGTGATATGCTGATATTAAATAACTTACCCGATTTTAATACAATATTTACCAACGTCCCATTAAAATAATTTTTTAAATTTGAAAATAATATAATTTTATTGTAACCGATGCAATGATTTACAGTGGATGATTAGAAGATTTTTTGGTTTATATACATGACTGTCTGTGAGGATTTTTTTCGTTATTTGGTCAACAAATTGTCTATAAGAAAATTAAGGAATGAAAAATTACACCCTAAGTTTCCTTTTTAATCTTATAAGGTATCAAAATTTATTTGATAAGGGGGCAGTTTGTGAATCACCGACTTAACTATAGTCGTTTCAAAAAATAGTCTTCAAATGAATGATTCATATCTTTTTTGTTTAGTAATATGGGATTCATGCATAATTAACACTGTTCCGACATTCAGTTCAGTAAAATTCCATGAAACATGCTCAAGAGCAATCAATTAATAGTCAATTCCCCTGAAGTAAGTTAAAATAAATTATGAATGATTCATTACTTTTTCTTTCGGCGTCAAATCCTTTAATTTCAAGAAAGAAAAAAGTTCCTCCATTTCGACGGCATTATCGAAGTCTTCGTAGCCCTAAAACAAAAAAATATATCTAGCCATTTAGCTGGCAAACAATAAGATTTAGAAAAAACAAATAATGTGTCACTAAATTTATCTTGTCTCAACTATCTTTGAACAACTATAGTTCAGCCGTTTTAGGTCAAGTTGAGAAAGTGCTCCTTAGATGGACTGTCCTTTTTAAGCTTTTTTTCCTGTAAACTTACGCCGCAATAAACGTCGTCGTTGAATATTTGAGGCAACAACGGAGCGACGTTGGCGTTTCCTGTATTGCAATGTGTTTTCAAAAATTCGAGTTCGTTATTCGATTGGGTTATGTCGATCGTTTCGTGATCGATGCCTTTGCTTTGCAAAACAAACAACACTCGTTGAACGCGTTTTCTAACCTGTAAAACAACATTACGTGCGCATTTTTCGATGAAGCATGAAAGAAACTTGCACAAACAGTGCGTGAAGAGTGTTTGTCAATAGTTTTGGAGTGGAAGCATTCAAATTTACAAACCTAAGCTTGAAAAGTACAAAAACTAGGAAAATTGATAAAGGGTCAAAAATTATATGCCAAATTTGCACATGATAAAATCGCAAAAACAAGAAAACGGTATTTCTTATGACTTACTTCTGGTCGAGCTGTAATAGACGTCGTGTAGACTTTGATGAGTCCCATAGCTAACGCTTTTTTTGTTTTTAAATGATAATGTCAATTCGAGCAAATTTTGAGCCACAATTTTATAAGGTCTTTGCAGAAAATTTGATGACCTAAATTTTTCTGTCGCCTTGCAACGAGCGCGCGCAATGAGACATAAACAACTACGTTACTTTAGTAAAAGTAACGCTCAGCCTGCGCATCAAATTTAGAATTACGAAATTTACCTTGCTAACGATTTTTGTTTCAAGTAAAATTTCTAACGCATAAAATAAGCTTCTGAAGTTCCCGTCTTACAATAAATTTGATAGTTGCTTGCATGTCCAGTGGCCAAAAATATTTTTTTAGCTCGCTAAAATCATTTCTTAGGTGATAATAAGCGTTGATGCATCCAGGATCCTGGAATTCTAAGAAACGGTTGAACCGGATAAACAATCCCGCACTTGTCTTATTTATCAAGAGAAAAGCTAACTTTTACATAGGCAACAATATGGAAAGGTTTATTTTTGTATTTTCGCTTTCGTTTGCGTTAGTACATTACTGCCTATAAAAGTTTCGTATCAGGTTCGATTTTTTAACAAACCTCGCTCGGGTGTTTTTATAGCAAGCTCTTTATTAATGTTGCCTCTTATTGACTGCGACGTGCGACGAAAGTTATCGACCGTCGTTTAAATACTATAAAATGAATTTCTCGCAAGACCGATACTATTTATATATCGCTGTCTGACGCTCGAGTAATTCGTTTTTTAAACGATAATTGCTATATTTAAATACCAATGCGGTTAGTAGTCGATATGCACAGGCCAACACGCAAAAGTTGTTTAAAAAGCGCGATATCGCGCTACTTTTCGTCCATTGCGCTAAAAGCGTGCTTGCGCAGCCACTTTGCGAGTTAACAGGCTCGGCGAACGGTCGCTTCGTTCGTTTGCGCTTTTTTCAACGCTCGCCGACGTTGAATAAAGTTTATAAAATGAATAAAACCGACGTATCGCCGAATGATATTAAATTTATTGCGTTTTTATGCGGTTTTTTTATCTGTCGAGTTTCGCTCGCTTCTACTCGAAAAATCTAAACAATTTATTCTAGTGCCTTTCTAAGCGCTTGTTTAACCGAAAATGAAAACGGATAACGTTCGGGTGGGCTCTTCGGTTCGATTACGGCTCGGCGGCGTCGGCAGCCGTCGTCGTCGTCGTCGACGGCCCGTTTCCTCGTACGGGCGAGGGAAACAAAATCAGTTACTCCCGCAAAAACAGTCGATATAGAGGGTCGAAAAGAACATGCATACATTAGCAAATTCTGCGAGAAGAGAGTCGTCGTCGTCGTAGACCGTGTTTGCTCCGTCCTCCCTTCATCCTTGGCTTGTCAGTCCGTCGGTCGTCAACCCTCGGCACCCACACCGTATACGGTCGGGCGGCGGCGAAACTCAGAAAGTTGCTAGCGTAGAGTCGAAACGCGACGGGTTCGGTCGACGGGCGCATTGCTAAGAGGTTCATTTTCTGAATCAATACCAAAAAGCCTCCGAACCCTAGAATCTCCTCTCCTTGTCGTTCGTCGTCGTCGTCGTTCGTCGACTGATCGACGAGAGATGGATATATAAAGAGTAATACCCGCCGTCGCAGCGACGACGACGACGATCGACCGACCAATAGAGGCAGAAGAAAAATGATAAAGCCGTTAGATGTTCGGCTTGCGGCGGCGCGCGAGCGTTAACGAAAACGGCAATTTTTTTTTCTGCGATAAAATTCCAAATTTTGTTACACACGCTCGGCATCATCATCGAAAAAAGCGTCCGACGACGATTCGATAAAAGTTTGCGGTCGACCTATCATTGTATGCTCTGAGCGTCCGATAGTATTAGCCCGGGTACAATTCTTGAAACGAATTTCGTGCGAAAATTGTTTCAAAGGAAAAACGACGGAACTGAACGTCGACGTGCAGCGAACGATATAGAGAATTTTTGTTTTCTTTCTTTTTTTCGTTTCTTCTTCGTCGATTCTTCCGACGATCGATTTCGATAAGAACCGAGAACCGTGAACCGCCGCCGCGCGTACGGTAATAATAAAAAAGAATGAAAAAAACTGCGACACGACAACGACGACGACGACGACGATGATGATGGACGACGACGACATCGACATCGACATCGACAACGACGACGCAACGACGCCGATACACACCGTCCAAGTAAACGAACGTTGCTTTTTATTGATTGCGTCGAACCCCTGGTAAAAAGGGCTTTGTCGCCGAACGCGAACCTTTCGGAACATTTGCGTTTTATAAAAATATTCGAGGACTACTAACGCCGATCGCGGATTGCGCGCGCGAAACGCTGAAACTTCGGGGGAAAAAAGGAAGCGAGCAGCAGCGGCGGCGTCGAACACGATTTTCGGCCGGTCGCCGAGAAGATATGAATTTAAAATGACCGAAAATGGAGCGAAAAAATATTCTTGGACACGTTTCGTGTATAATTTTGCTAACGTCGTCGATTTAATTCATATTCACGCGTACAGCGAGGAATGTAGCGAGACGGCGCACGTATTTAGTCTCTCGGATAATTATTCGTAGTCGTATGCAAAAGCGGCGAGTGTTTCGCAGCGAATATAGTACGTGAACAACCTACTAACCGGCAAAATTATTATGTTTTGGACTATTGTGTTAGACGTTGTTATGTGGACGACCGGCGACGGCGTTCGAGCGGTCGGTCAACGCTTGCAAGCCGTCGACGCGTCGATCGCCGGCTATCAATCGTTGACCACCGCCGTCGATTATTTCGAATTGGAGCCGATCAATTGCGGCGAGATCGTCGAAAAGACGCCGTTCAGTCAAACTCTTGCTTTGAATCTCACCGGCGACCAGCAGAAATTGACCGTCATCAGCGGCCGAGCGTTGTTGCAGATTTTGACGGAGGTCACCGTCGGCGGCGACGAGGAAGTTGTCCGGGATTTTCTGAACGCTTATCTCCGATTGAATTCGATGATAACCGAAACGACGTTGTTAATTTGGCCGCGAAATTCGCAAGAGATCGTCGTACATTCGGCGAAACGCGACGGCGTCGGCGGCAACGGCGGCGGCGGCGTTAATAGAAAAGACATTAATCCCGGTGGTCAACTTCACATAAATACGACCGTCGTATCGACGGTCAATAATTTACCGTCGACCGGCGGCAGTATAAGCGATACGAAAATGCACATTTATTTAATGTCGTTAAAAAATAAAGCGAAACCCGAGTTGGTTTGGCAGCAATATTGCGATGCGAAAGGTAGCCGGCAATGGCGTATCGTGCTAATTTTGGAACAAGCCAGATTTAAATCACCGTACGGTTTGCATTTTTTTTTCTTGAAGCTTTCTCCAGAAACACGTTTCGGGCGATAACTTGCTCGCTTAGTAGCACAATTTTTAAAGTCACTCAATTTTTACTTTGCTCTTTACACCAAAAAAAAATCATTGTTGATAATTGCAGAGCCTACTGGCGGTTGCTTTTCTCTGAAACTGCAATTTTATCTTTGCACTTTACACGCGTTGTTGCAGCGTAGGTGAGCGGTTGCTTTTTATTTTTCAGGCATACTTTTTAAAAAACTATTATCACCGGCGCGTAGGATTTTAATGAATGACGTACGATGGAATGAATGAATTTTTTTACCAATTAATGCAAATACAATAGAGATAACGAGCGTCTATGAATTGAAATATTTTATTTTCGGAAAACTTATACGCCGACACAATAAGAGAAAGAATGAGATACAATATTAACTTTTATTTAAAATTAGCTCGGTTCAGCCTCGAAATACATTTCGACACTGAACAAGTTCTGTTATACGCGCACGTAGTAGATTGACGTAACAATTAATCTGTTTGAGGAGGCGCTTTTCGAGGAAATATAAGAAACTTATAAGATATTACCGCGTCATAAGGAGGTCGCTTGTATCTTTTTTTTCCTCGTCAAAAACAATTAATTATTGTCTCTGTATTTTGTTTTTCATTACAAATTGTCATGCGTCATGTACAACTAGCCATGAACATCGATTCGCGTGGGAATTCAAATTTTTATTCGAAAACTACGTATAAAAGAATGAATGAATGGCTTTTTTGTTTTTCGCAGTATGCCTCATACGACATTCCTGCTTTACATAAGCCTGCCATTGAACGCGCTCGATTTGAATCAATGCGACGACAGTGCTCATTGGGATTTACGATCGACGCACGGATGCAACAAAAATCTTACGCAGGTAGGCCTAAACTGTATTTAGACCTTAATAGCACACTTTATCAGCTCATTTTTTTGAAAAACGGTCGAAACGTTGTTAGAAAGTACGTTTTTTTGTTTTTTTTCAAGTGCGTTTTCACGGTCGGCGGCGGTTTTCGTTTGGGCTCGTATCAATGTTGCTGCCGCGCGGTGCCGTCGCATTGTCATAACGGTTCATTAGCCGAACAATCGCGTAAACTGAATAGGCGTTTCAAATGGCAATGTCCCAATGTTAATTTGTTGGATTCGAATATCAGCAACTATCACCAGCATCATTTCGTCGATCCGCTTTGCGCGAACGGCTCTTATACGCGAGTTCAATACGAAGCTCGATGTACGGCGCCGTCCACCGACTCGGCGTCGGAACCGGACGCCGACGTTGATGACACGTTGCGCAAAGTGCTCCTGTCCATAAATGTCATTTGCGCAATTTGCGCATTCGTATTGATATTCGTAGCAATGACGCACCGAAAAACGCAGGTAATAACACTTTTTGCCCGTTAAGTGGGTTTTTGGATTAACTGATGAATCTCGAAAGTTGAGTCGAGTGACTATTGTTCGTCAGAGACTATGCGTAGATGCTCAGCGACTATAGTTGCCCAACGGCTATAGTTGTCCATTGACTGTAGTTGTTTACTGGCAAAGGTGATCATTGACTTGCTTGCAGGATTGGAGCGCTAGAGGCTGGGCGTTAATGGAACTTTTTCTCCTTGGTGCTATTCTTCTTTATTGCATCGTAAGTTTCGCAAAAAGCTAATTTTCTGTTGGCTCTAAGAGTTATCTCTGTGGTTTCATTCAACTTTTGCAAATTCACTGACTAGATGATTCTCGGATCTTTCAGTGTTGTTTAAGCTTGTTTTTTGGTTGCTATCGTCGAATGGTCAGTGCACGATTTTTGTTTTCAGGTTATATTAGAGTTCTTATATCCAAGAGGAACAACGTGTTGCCTAATCACTTGGTGCCGAGAATTTGGTTTCGCTTTGTTTTACGGACCGGTGGTGCTTAAAATATACAGGTTAGTTTTACCTGAAAATCCAATTTAAAAGTTTTTAATATTTCAAAATTTTCAGGAATTTAATCGAACATCGAGTAAGTTCAGTTTGTCTTACTCGTTAGTCTACTTGTAGCAATTTCAACTTTTATCATAAGCGGCTTGTAAATTCAACTGTTGTAATATGCGAACTGATTAACAAATTTGAAAGCAATTTTCGCGCACTGAATTCGAAGTTTTCAGCTATTCAGGGAAATTTGTTTTCCAGGTGCGAAAAGCGCATCACGTATTCGTCAAAGAGAAGGATTTATTGAAATATCTCAGTTGCATATTGGCATTCACCGTTACCGGCTTGACGGCTTGGACGTTAACTGTAGTCGATATTGGCGAAAGCTCGTCGGCTAAATCGCCATTGACCAAGGTCGGTACGACGAGTCACGGCGTCGAGTATCACGTTTGTACAATATTCAAATGGAATTTCGCTTGGCAAGGCCGTAAGATTGCTAGCCAGCTCGAAAAAGTGTCCGAGCTAGCGGTTTACTTTGTTTTGTTTTTTGTTTAGTTGAACTTTCATTGCTTTTATACGGATGCTATTTGAGTTACAAAGCTAGAAATACGTCTTGGATAGAAAGAAAGCAATTTAGCTCGGCGGTGTTAATAGAAATATTCGTTTCGTTAATTGTGAATACAATACGGTAAGTAAGAATGTCCAGTGGACTTCGAGGCAAATGAAAACAAAAACAAAGTAGTTTGGAGTCACCAGGCGTATCTAGCTAACATTTTGGCACGTTTCACTAAAATTCGAGCACTTTTATTTGTTTTTCAGTTATAATTTATGGCTAGTATCCAGTCTCAATGTTCTCCTCGTGCTCAGTTTCGTTCAGGTGCATTCGACGGTGACGTTAATAGTCTCGGTGATTCTTGCATCAAAGGTAAAAAATGCACTGAAAAGATATAGAAAAGTAGGCGATAGTGTTGTGGCTACCTGATTTACCCGTCACGGATTAAGCTAAAACATGTCTTTTTTAACAGCTTTACTATGCAAGCACGGACCACAACCGAGCTCATTCGTTGGTTAGTTCAAACACTTCGCGAGCGCATCCGTCGTTGGCGAAACTTCGAGACAATCTCGTCAATGGAGCAATCGACTTCGCCGAAGTGCCTATCACCGAAATGAATCCGGATGACATTAAAGTATGATCTACGTTACTCGCTCCTCCGTTGCTCGTTTCCTCATAAGCCAGCGACGATTTTTTTGTTTAGGCAGAGTTGAAACGGGTCTACACGCAGTTGCGAATGTACAAATTAACGAATTTGTACGTGGACAATCCTCACATTAGCAAACGGAAAGGAGGCAAGAAGACCAGCAGCAAGCAACAGCCGCGTCGGATGTCCGTGCCAAATATACCAGCCGCCGCTGCATCGTCATCGAAGTCGCAAAAGGATCAAATAAAAAGGTAGGAACTAGAATCATAAATGAACTATAGTCTCTGATTAACTGTAGTTGCTGATAAACTCTCTCTCTCTCTCTCTTGAACTACTGCCGTTCATGAACTATAGTTGCCAACGAACTATTGTTGCTTCTGATACAGCGAACTATATTGACCGCTTTTTTCCACTTTAGGTGCGACGCCGACGAAAGAAGTTCACTCGCCAGGGGTATTGACGACCACGACGAAGCAGCGTCCGTCGGCTCGCTGACAGATTTAACTGTCCAATCGTCGATGCACAACGTTTATTTATCTCGAACGGCGTTGGCCGCTTCGAAAAAACTTCAATTGGATTCGGATTTATCTGTAAGAATTTGATGACACAGTACTGTAACAATTCCATGAAACAATTTTTCTTTCGTTTCGCTTTGTATCTGTTTTATAATCCACAAAAGAAGCTTTTTTGTATTTTGTTCGAATGAAAGTAAAATAGCTCGTATAATTAACGAACCACGTGACTAGAAATTTGTTTATAAATTTAATTTTCCGTCCAAAAACACCCAACACGTTTCATTTATTTCTTTTCAAAAAATTTCAGCGTTCGCATTCAAGTTTCAAACAAACACATTAGATAAAAATAATCTAAGCTGTTCCACCGATGCGAGGTCCGCCACCGCCACCGCCGCCACCTTGACCGGGTCGAATAGGAGGTGGACCGCCCTAAATAAAAAAATTCCTTATTGGGCTAGTGGATAACCAGGCCCAAAACGAGCTATTCGCTTATGAACTACAGTCGCGAAGAACTATAGTCGACTAAGAACTATAGTCTGATAAGAATTATCGTCGAGTAAGTACTAAAGTAGAGTAAAAAATTTAATCTGGTAAGAATTATGGTCGGGTAAGAACAATAGTCTGCTAAGAATTATAGTTTGGTAAGAATTATAATCGGATAAGAACTATAGTCGTGTAAGAACCTATAGTCGCGTCAGACGTATAGGCGTGTAAGAACTGTAGTTTGGTAAGAACTAGAGTCGCATAAGAACTACAGATTTACTCTGGGCATAAAACGCGGAGGCGGCGTTCGATCTTTTCGAGCTTCCCGCGATCTGTTACGCACGACTTTCGAGTGGATAGCGCACGAAACGCAATAATGCAATTTGTAATATAACTTGGGCAAGCTATATTCTACAAAAAAACAAAAAATCTGTCTGAAATTGAATCTTTGGCAACTATAAACGAATCTTACGTTCGTAAACGCTAGCTTCGGTCATATCTCGTACGGCGGCGGCTTCGACGATATTTCGAACGACGTATTTTTTAATCGATTTATCTTTCGGCGTGCAACGACCGCAATTCGTACAACGCACGAATTTCGTATGACCGCGTCCCTTTTTCGAACGCCCGTGATTCCTACGTTTCATCGTCTAAAAATAACGTTTAAAACATAAAAAAAATACAGGTTTTACGCGTACATTTCGATAAATCTTACCATGTTTGCGAATTATAACGAAAAACGATTGAAAATCGCCAGAAAAAAAACAAATTTTCGGTCTCAATTCCAAACTTTTGACAAAATAGAGAGCCAACGAAAACGTACAACAAAACGGCACAATCCATTTTAAAATGATACAAAGCGCATGTAACCTGATCATCGTTACGTTTCTATGCAAATATTTAGAATTTATGCAAATTCAAATTAAGTTCAATTTTCTTAACAAATAAATTTTTTCAGTCTTTATTGTTCAAAATTCATCAGTTTTTTTTTATTTGCATAAGTTTACAAAATATTATACCAAAAAAACTAAAATACGGACACCAATCTTTTTTTACACAGAATCCAACAATAAACCTTCGGTTTCGTCGGAATTTAAATTAACAACGCCTTTAGTCGATGAACGCAAAGTGCATATTCGTCTCAGTAACATCATCGGGAAATAAACGACACGGTGACACAATCGCCTCAGGCCTACATACACAGGGTCCCAGTTGTCGTAGTGGACCAGCAACGAAGCAAAAAAGAATGACAAAACGATCGGTGTTGCTCCCAAATAAAATCCAAGCGAATATTCTGTCTGAAACAGAGCCAAAATTCAACTATAGTTCCAAGACTACTATAGTTCAACGGCAATTTGTTGTCTTACCCTGTGCAACAAACTGTCGGCCAAAACCGTCAGAGGCACTGTCATGCTCAACGACATCGTCGCAACCAAAGAACTCGTCAAAAAACAACCCCTGTAGAAAACAAATTATTTCACTGTCTAAGAACCTTTCGATGCTTTTCTCCGTACCAAAGCCATAAATATTCCGATAGAACCGTTCCCAAAACGCCATTGACGATGATATACAGCAATTGCTGTTGAGTGGGCAACGGATAAAAAGGTTCCAAATCGCTAACGTGCAATACGTACATAGCTGGCCACAGCAATACTAAGCAAAAGAGACCAACGAAACCTGAAGAAAAATTTGCTTTTTGTGATCGGGACATGCATCGAAAAACAAAAAATCTCACTGACCAAAAAACATTGGAATGTCCAACTTGTCCTCGGAATCGACGCGACGTCGCAATAAGACTAGATAAAACGCGTAAAAAATCGACCCGACCAGTGACCATATTGCTCCTCGAGGAACGCCGAATTCGATTTTACCCTTGTCCACCCAAGTTATAACGCAAACGCCGGAAATGCTGAACGAAAAACAAAATTTCAAGCATCGCGCGTAAGTTAGGTAATTTGCTCGGTAACTACCTGCAAGCGACGACGCATAGTTTAGAAAGTGTGAATTTATCGTTCGCGCACGATGGAAAAACGGCTGCAAAGATTAACGTGAACAAAGACGACGTTGACGACAGTACGTTGACAACGCCGGCTTCTGTAAATCTCAACGCTTCTTGATACGCCAAATTGCCGATAAACCACTGAAAGAAACAATAAATGTGACTGGCTAACGAAACATTCACTCTTGAAGTCAAAATTAAGTGTCATTTTCAATGAAAAATTGTTGCTTCAAAAATTTACAATAAAACAAAACTGCAATGCCAATTTTGCGACTTTCTTGATCGGCAATTTATCGTGATATTGCTGAACGAATTTAAATTTTCTCAACCACACTTCGTGAGGAAGTCGAGCCAAAAGCGCCGCCTCGGCTTCACTTTCTGAAAGATACACATTTTCCAGCATAACTGAACGAGAAACTTGCTTGATCTTGCTCGTTTTACGCACCTGGCATTCGTCGAACTTCATTGACGCCGCTGAAACGAACGATTCGAGATTTTTTCGGTGAAACCTCTACAATAAAACAAATAAGGTACCGCAGTTTGACCAGACAGTGGTCAAAAAACAAATTTTTTGCTTCAAATTTTACCTTCCTTTGCAGTTTCTGTATCGGAGACGGAAACTATGCTGCTTTTGTCGCTGTCGCAATCGCTGTTCCTCCGAAGCGGTTCGTAATGAGGTTCGCTCTAAAAGCAAAGTTTCATTTCGTTAAATGTACTAGCTAGGTTAAATCCACATGCAGAGTTCGTCTTACTAAATTTGGATCGCAATTTAATTCATCTAGCTCGTGATCGCCGCTGTCCGCAACCTAAAAAGCGTCGCAACATCAACGAAAACGCGTCGAAAACAATTACGTGAAACTTTTTCTTACTGAATCGTTTCCTCGCAAGCACTGGTCTCTCCATGGTCTATGAAATAAAAATCCCAACAGATAGATAGTAAATAGGCATGTTTTCAAATAAGTGGATAAAAAAGCTTTCGAAAATTGCTGATCTTTAAAAAGCCACTGAAAAACAAAAAATCTGTCACCGTTTGTAACGTTACGCTCAATTTTATCTTTTACTCTTGTTAGCTCGGAAGACGCCACCCATAGAACGTCAACGATTAGTAAAAGCAAAAATCCAACGACTAATCTTCGTGTTTTATTCGGATGCGATTGTGAATTTGAAACGTTATTACTCATTAAAATATTCTAATTTGCGTCTAAATTAGTATGATATCGTGTAACTTATCGAAAGTTACATTGTGGTGCCCCAAAACTTCAAAAGAAAACAAGAAATCGGCTTCGATAATCAACTTTCATCACCAAAATCCGATAAAACGCGGCGATGTGGTGTTTTGTTTGATAGTCAAGTCATAATAGCCTTATTGCAATAAAATATACAGAATTAGCGTGGACTTTATTTTAAATGGATTTTTAACATATAAATAGCTCGTTCATTATTACAGTAATTTTCGAATTTTGTTTGCTTTATTTTTGCAAGTCTATTTCAAGCAAATCACGTTCAGACGTTCTATTTCTATTACGGTGTCCATTTTTAACTTTGTGAAAAGGCATTTAAAGTATTTGAATGCTTTTATTCAAATGCGTAGGATTGTTTGATTGCCTGTGTGGTCGTTTAATTTCAAGATCTATTGTATCTCAGAACAATAGATTGCGAGATAAATTAGCAAAAAAACACGAATAGCTAATGGAAAAACAAAATGACATCGTCAATGAACAGGCAAATTTTTGCACATTGCAAATTCAAAAAGTTGGCGTTGAAAACAAAAGGATTACTTAATTCATTTTTATAAGAAAGAGACGATAAGAAAGCCGAAGTTCTGATTATCATCATCATTACATTCTGTTAATTCTCGAAAAATGTGTCAGGCATGAATTCTACCGTTAATGACACTCTGGAAGCCATGAACGCTTTATCAATTACCACCATGAAAAATCAAATTGGTTGCTTTGTTGCATGGATCATTTTCGGTACAAGCAACAGCGTGGCCGCAACGCTGACGATTGCAACAATCATCTTTTGGAAACCATTGCATACCGATACACAAATATTGGCATCAACGCTGGCATTCACTGAAATTCTCAGCGGATTATCTTTTGTTGTGGCTGGATGCTTTCATCTCGTGAACATCGCTTACGAAGTGCCGGAAACTCAGACTCAGAAAAGTTGCTATACAAAAGTGTTCATACATTACTGGTCGTGCCACTCGTCGGCATTTTTGTATCTCAGCATAAGCATCGACAGATTCATTGCAGCGATTTTCCCGATTTTCTACAAAAATAGAAGCAAACTCTACAGCTTGTACATGGCTGCGTTTTTTTGGAGCGTTCCATCGCTGATCACGCTATTTTCATTCTTCGACCTGTCAGATAAAAATCTAATCCCGATTTGTTTGGCTAGAGCAGCGATAAGCGACACATTCTACAATATTCAAACATACTCCCTTATGATTGTTAGCACCGGAGCATTCGCTATCTATTGCTTGAACTTGGCTATATTGAAGTATCAATTAATGACGGCCAGCTCTGCAACTGGCAATGTCGCTGCAATCAGAAGTCGACTGCACAACAAAGTCACTCGAGCTCTTGGTTTCAGCGCTGCGATACACTTGATTACAGTCACTGCATCGTCGTATGGAACTGTCATTTTAACGAGCTTTTTCGATTTTCGAGGAAGTTTGTATGGTCCTTATTTGGCTGTGTTGCTGTTTCTCGGCGGGATCATCAGCTTCTCATTCTACATGATTTGCCAAAACCAATTCTACATCGGATTTTGCGCTTTAGTTCGAAAAGTGAAGCATAAAATGTTGTTCAATAATGGGATTGAAGACAGCATGAATATGCAAGCAATTCCAACATCATCGAATACAAACAAGCTGTTCAATCGAAGCGATAAATCGCTACCAACGGATATGCAATAAAGTGTTTGAATTTGTTGACGTGCTCTCATAAAGACAAAGTTTGAAAAATGCTTGAAAATTAAGAATATTTTCAAAAAACAACCCAAAGACTTCTCAGTTGTTTCATAAAGTTAAAAATCATCTTACAGGAATGAAAACGCGCTCTGTAAGTGAGGATAATGGTTACAAAACAATAAAAAGTCAAGATAATGTTACAAAATTGCTTGGTAATAGAGAAAACATGGATAAAAACAACTATCCGACTTCACGGATGCTTCTAAAAGTTACGAGTCGTGTATTTGCAGGGAAATCGAACAAATCCGACATTTTACAGCAATAAAAGTTAAGTTTTGGCATTCTTATAGCAAAAAATGCGTTTTTGTGTTGTGCACTGGCCATGCGATGCGTTTTCTGTTTTGTCATCTTTTGCGAGAACATTCGTCACGTTTCGAGTTCCGTCAGATTCGATAGACGCCCGTTCTTTGATCGACAAATTATAAAAAAAATTTCCATACTTAATACGTTTTATTTCATCTTTTACTAGTTTCTTGTCGCCTGAATTGAAGTTATTCCCCGATTTTTCGACATTTCCGACCAGAATTTTGCTTTTTAAACTTTAAAAATGGTCAAAGATACGAAATATTACGACGTTTTGGGCGTTAAACCGGACGCGAGCGAAGCGGAATTAAAGAAAGCCTATCGAAAATTAGCTTTGAAATATCATCCTGACAAAAATCCGAACGAAGGCGAACGAGTAAAAAACCTAATAAATTTTTTAACTGTTTTATTTGCTTTTTTCAATAATTTTTTGTACTATTTTTCAGTTTAAATTAATCTCGCAAGCTTACGAAGTATTGTCGAATGCCGATAAACGTCGGGTGTACGACGAAGGCGGCGAAGAAGGTTTGCAAGGCGGCGGCGGCGGACACAACCCCATGGACATTTTCGACATGTTTTTCGGAGGTATTTCATGAGTCTGTTCAATTTGCTTGTTAACTGACTAGCCATTGTAACACTTACGCGTTATCTTTAATAATTGTATCCAAGCGTTAGTCAATGATTTCAAAATGAATCAGCAGACTATAGGAGTCTACAGCTGGTTTTTTTAAAATTGATTTTCTTTGCAGGCCATTTTAGCGGCGGCGGCCACGGAAGAACCAGGAAGGAACGCAGAGGTAAAGACGTCATTCATCAACTGTCTGTGAAATTAGAAGATCTTTATAACGGAACCCTTAAAAAGCTGCAACTGCAAAAGAACGTCATTTGCGATAAATGTCAAGGTAATAATCACAGGATGTTGCATTTTTTTTGTTTTTTTTTCCTGCTGATTTGTGATTTCAATTTAGGCCATGGTGGTAAAGAGGGATGCGTCCAAAAATGTTCCAGTTGTAAAGGATCCGGATTTCAAGTTCGACTTCATCAACTCGGCCCTGGCATGATACAACAGACGCAGTCTGTTTGTCACGATTGTCGAGGAGAAGGACAAGTATAGTTTGTGCTTCGAGCTTGTCTATCGAATGTCTAGTCCTTAATTTTGTTTTATTTTAGTATATTCCTGCTAAAGACAGGTGTAAACACTGTCAAGGCAAAAAAGTGATTCGCGAAAAGAAACCTTTGGAAGTTCACGTTGATAAAGGTAAAAATAAAAAAATGATAGTTAGTGATAGTGATAGTCCCCACTGGCTGGCAATCGAAAGAAGTTAAAAATTGCTCGTTATAAGAATAGAAAAACAAAAATTCTCAACTTGATTTCTGTTTTGCAGGAATGAAAGACGGACAGCGTATAACGTTCGCCAGCGAAGGCGATCAAGAGCCGGGCATACCAGCCGGCGACATCATCGTCGTTTTGGATGAGCAGGAACATCCGATTTTCACTCGCAAAGGCACTCATTTATATATGCGAATGGAGTTGGAATTAGTCGAGTCTTTGTGCGGATTTCAAAAGACAATAACAACGATGGATAATCGAACTTTACTCGTCACCGTTCTACCGGGTAAAATAAAAACATTTTCGGTCGTGCCGTTGATTGTTTGTTCCATCTTTTGAAGACGTGTTTCAGGTGAAATTATCAAACATATGGATTATCGTTGCATACCGAACGAAGGCATGCCTCACTATAAAAATCCTTACGAGAAGGGCAATTTGATAATACAGTTTATCGTTCATTTCCCTCCGCAAAACTTTTTGCCACCAGCTAAAGTAATTAACTATAGTTGTTTGAGCACTAAAGAGAGTTGCGTCAAGTAGTTCCGTCTGAACTATACATGGTTATCAACTACAGTTGTCTGTGAACTATAGTTGCGTAATGAGCTACCAATTTTAGATAACCGAGCTAGAAAAATTGCTACCGCCCCGACACGAATGCATGGTGCCCGACGACGCCGAAGAAGCGACGTTGGTCGAAATGGATCCGTCTCGAGAACAGCAAAGTTCCGCCCGAGATTACGACGACGACGACGGAGCCGGGGCTCACGCCGTTAAATGTCACCCTCAATGAGAATAAAAAACAAACTTTCATCGCAGAGACACGAAAAAAACCCTCGACTAAGAAAATAAAAAAATAATTTTTATTTAGAGTCGAAAAACTAGTTTCAATTCATTTGTATCTTTTCTTCTTTCTTCTGATTTGTTTTTCGTTACATGGATTGCGATAAGAATTTTTTTTCGTGCGCACCGCTTTATTGCGTTTCATATTTTAATTTTTCTCCTTTTTTGATAAAAAAAAATAACAAAAATTTTGTGTAGAAACAAGAGATAAAAATGTTCTTTGTGATGAAACCTTTTTGACACCGAAAACTTGCTTGAGAAATAAATGTTCGCACTTTTCGCCAGATTCAAATAAAATTAGGACTCTTTAATTTAGTTTTAAAAGGAAAAATTACATAATTATAGTTTCTTGAAGTTACAATACTTACAACGCCAATTACATATTATACATCGCCATATTATAAACAAATACAGGGTGGCGCAATTTCGCGCCACTATTTTAAATTACTATAACTTTTATTTTTTAACGAAATTTAAAAATCTTTTTTTTATCTGATTCACGAGATGATAAGCATTTTTTTGATACCACGTATGTTACGAAAATATTAAAACAACACAAACTAATAAGAGTTAAAAAAGAAACCTTTATTTTAAAAAATTCAACTCAACACTTTGCCCATTATTATCAATACAGCGCTCAAGACGGTGTAAATAGGCGTCAATAGAATGGTCAATCATTTCTTGACGAAGTTCATCGAACACTCAGTGTACTCGAGACTGTAGCTCATCGAGATCCGCCGGTTGTGTCCGATAAATTTGATCTTTAATCCACCCCCATAAAAAAAAGTCGCACGGTGTTAAATCTGGCGAATATGGGGGCCAAGCAAAAGGTGCGACTAAATTGGCTGAACTGCGACCCATCCATCGATTGGGAAAATGCTCGTTTAGCCAATTGTGTACTGCGGTGTCATGGTGAGACGGTGCCCCATCCTGCATAAAGATGAGACTCTGATATCTTGGCCAGTTCTGTACAACTGGCAAAATACGTTCTTGTAGGAGCTGAAGATATGATGCCGCGACATTTTCATAAGTGAAAATGGGACCGACCACGCCTTGGCGCCCAATAGCTGCCCATACAGTGATTCTGGGCGAGTGGAGCGGCTCTTGTTGAAACCAATGGGGGTTTTCGTCAGACCAATAACGAAAGTTATGATGGTTCACCCATGAAGGTGAAAGTGGGCCTCATCTGAAAACAGCATATCAGCAAAAAAGATTGGGTTGTAGTCGTTAATGTCCAATTGGGATATTGCGTGCATCACTCTGGTCTTGTGGTCAATTGGTCGTAACAATTGAACATGTTGCAGTTTATAAGGATGAAACTTAGCATCCTGAACATTGAAGATTGCATTGTGAAAAAGTCGAATGAAAAT
>JAQGBA010000738.1:0-25188 GCA_034698125.1 Prionchulus punctatus
ATATCGTGGATGGCTGATTACGTCTTGTGTAGTCCCATGCAAATTATTAGTGCCAACACGTTATGTGCTAATGGGACAATGTTGCAGTCATACCTTAAACAATTTGTAACATGCTGAAAACATGAATGCTTTCAAAATTTAGACAGTGTGAGACCAGAGCCTAGTTGCAGGTTATGATCGCAAGTTAGTAGATCGGATTGGTAATAAAAAATTTAGAAAATGAACATTTGAAGATTCATAACTTTCATAATTTGAGCATTTTTAACTCCTAAGCAGCTTTGAATTGTTTTAAGACATATTTCAAGGGATTTGTTGTCCATTTGAAGTCTAAAATGAGTTTCGTGAATTTTCTTTGCATTTTTTCAATGATTGTTTTGTCGCAAACTGCTGCCGGTCATGCTCAAGATTGTCCAGCTCCCGAGTGCAACTGCTACAAACAGTGTCAGAAAATGGTCATTGTGGAATGTTTGGACGTGTCCAGCTTTCCAAATTTTACCCTATTCGCAAAACCGGTTAGCGAAGTGATCGTTCAAGGGAACTATACATCTATACCCGCGAAAGCTTTTTTCAACCTTCAGAATGTAAAATACGGTCTCGTGCTAAAACGAGGACCCCGAGATGTCAACGTCCCTGTTACTGTAGACCCGACTGCTTTCCAGTTTTATCGTCAGACCCCGATAAGTTTGTCTTTCGTGTCTTTTCAAGCCATGACGAACATACCGAGTGGGAACGTCTTTGACAACCTTTTATTAAGCGAACTAATTTTCGATGGTTCATCTTTTGGTCGTCCTCAGGCCTCCTTACCGGTCTATCGGCATATATCATACGATTCGTAAACTGTGGCGTAATTTCCGCGGACCAGTCAGTGTTGACTGGTGTAAACAGCAATGGACCTTATGTGTTAACACTCGATTTCACCAACAACGGCATCAACGAGTTGACACAAATGTCCATTCTGCAAACGGTCGGGCTCACTTCCATCGACTTGTCCAACAACAACATTCGCTATCTGTCTGACTGTACGTTCAGCTCAGGTTGCACTTCGACAAGTACAGTGAAAGAAATAAATCTTAGCTCAAACAATTTCCTCAATGAAGAAACTATCAGACTAAACGCTTTTTTATATTTGCCGCACCTCGCAATCCTGTCGATGCAACGTCTCAGCATTTCAACACTTCTGACGCTTACGACAACGATCTTACAACCTGTTGCATTGACATTGCAATATTTGGATTTGGAGTACAATCAAATAGCGACGATACCACGAAATGCGTTTACCGCCTTTGTATCGTTAACCAAGCTAAGCCTCAATGGTAATCCGATTTCTAGCATCGAAATTGGAGCGTTCAGTGGAATGGATTCGATGAGGAACTTGATTTTGCAGAACTTAGGATCACTACTTATCGTCGACCTGTCGATCGCTTCCGGCATGCAAAATGTTCGATCGCTAAGTTTGTCTTTCGGCAATTTGGCATCAATTCAACTAGCCGACGTTTCATTGATGCCCCAAAGTTTGGCGACGGTCGATGGTTCTCACAATAGTCTGTCGACTATCGTATGGGCGACTGGTTAAGCATATCGAAAGCGAATACCTTGGATATATCGTTTAACTATAATTTCACTTGCACAATCGGCCTATCGTGGATGTCCCCTTTCGTCTTTCGTCAACCGCAGCAAATAATTGCCAGTGAAACGTATTGCAGTACCGGAGAATCTTTAAGCTCATTCCTGTCAAATTTGACAACCACTTCTTCATAGAACTAATTTCGAAGTTATATTGATGTATTTCCAAAATGTATCATTGATTCAATTGGAGGGCATTCTATATGTACGCAAGTAACAATAATTTCATATTCGCTTCATATTATTTTGTATTGTTAACAGCATTTTTTGCGCATAAAGGTTTGAAAAAGCAGATTCATTTCATTGGTTTTGACTCGGCGTCGCGTATTACTGATGTCAAAATTTCTCGTTTTTATTACGCTTTTTTTTAATAATTATAATTAAAGTAGAAGTTTACCAATCCTAAAAATATTTCTAGAAACAATTATCCATGAGCATATTTTATTGTTCTCTGTCCACATGCTGAAAAATAATAGCGACCACATTTGGCGATTTCAAGAAGCAATTTTTTAAACTAATGAATAATTTTTTACAAGCAATACAAATTTGTTTGAACAGCAATATTCATATTAGGTTTTTAGCAGCAAAATACACTCGTTCGAACATCTTTTTAACTGTGTCGATACAGTTGGGAAAATATAAAACACGCCAATATCTACAGGAAAGGCATGAATGCGAATCCCGACCTCATCAGAATTTAAATCACATCATAAAAATATTTTAAATTCGACTTTGTCGATGGAAATGTTCCTAAACATGGGAAGAAGATTGTAATCGATGGCTTGAGCAAGAAGGATGTCGAGAAAATCAGATGGTTTTATCGACGTCACGAAGCTGATACCAATGTTCCAAATAGCAAGACTTTAGTAGCAAATTATTCATTCCATTTTTGAGGATTTTTTTATTGTTTATGGATCATGTTCTGGACTCACCTATTTTGTAGACACAAGTCTCATGAACAGCTATGGTACTATATTCTGACTATGTTACGAACGGTAAAAAAACTGTGAACTTTGAATACATACTCATAGTAATTTCACAGTTAATGTTCCGTTACAACGCTTTTATTTTGACACTTTATTGCAAATTTTATACAATGGAAACAATTTTTGCTTGTAAAAGCATTTTAGAAAACAAATTTGATGGTCTTTTTTTATCGTTTCATATTTTTCTGCTGATAAAGTTGTCATTTTAAATTCAAGAATTTTTATTAGGACTTTAAAATGATCATTTTACAATTATCTTGCGATAAATTTTATGGTTTAAATTTTTAAATTTTAGCCATAATAACAGTTTGAGCCGTCCGACTCAAAGCTGCTTGTGTTGTATCCAAGATGCCGAACTCAATTAAATTCATTTTAATTCATTCATTTCTATTGTTTCTCTACCGGGCGGCTGCTATTCCGTGCGCATTTCAAGTTGACTGCAACTGTCTAAGTGATCCAAATAACGAAGGAATGGTAACTGTCCAATGTTTAAACATGGATGCATTCCCCAGCTTTGATATCACAGACGAAAAAATAAGCTTGATCTATGTTCACGGCGATTATGATAGTATTCCTCCGTACGCCTTTTACAACCTGACTAACATCAATTACGGGATTGAACTGAGATCTGGAGATCAGATTACGGTTGACATTGACGTCGATGCTTTTCAATTTCGCCAAACGTATCCGATAAGTTTGTCCTTTTACAACTTTACCGGCAAGACGATTCTTTCGACTCAGGCGTTACAAAATAATTTCACATTCAGTTTCATTCATTACGAAGATAGCAATCTTCCATTCCCCGATAATTTTGCTGGTGTCCGTGCTTACATGCTCGAAATTGTCAATAGCGAATTTCTGGGACCGGACGAAATCCTTATCGAAAGCCCAGCCGGACTAGCATTTAATTTCAGTCAAAATGGATTTAGCCAAATACCGTTTGCTACCTATTCGCCCGGACTGACTTGGCTATCATTAGCGAACAACGCGATATACGCACTTCCGAATTTTGCATTCGTTTGTCAACCTGACACGCCGTGCACGAAAAACAGTTCGCTTACCGAACTCGATATAAGCTATAATCCGATAACAGGCGGTCACCTCGAGTTGAATGCATTTGCGAATTTACCATTTTTAAAAGTTCTCAATTTGCAGAGTATCAATCTCCTCGATGTTCCAACCGACAGTCTACAAATTGTGGCCTCTTCTTTGCAATATCTGGACTTGGGTTTCAACAATATAACATCTATTCCAATGAATTCGTTTAAAGGATTTTCGTCTTTAAAGGCCTTGAACATGAACGGTAACAAGATTGCGTCTATTGAAAATGGGGCATTTACCTGGTTGGATTCAATGACGACATTAATTTTGGAAAACATGGAACAGTTGCAAAATGTGGATATATTGATCACATCTGGGATGGCACAAGTGAAGACAGTGTCTTTAGCATATGGTGGACTCCAACAAATCTCTTCAAAAAATTCGACAGACATACCATCAAGTTTAAAGAAGGTGTCCGTTATTTACAATCAGTTGGAAACTATAGACGCTTCTGTTGGAAACTGGCTTATCCAAGACCCTGAAAATATTTTGGACATTTCAAACAATTACAAGTTCAACTGTGATGACGGATTGACCTGGATGGCGAATTTTGCGGTATGCACGCGGATTCAGGTTGTTTCTGAAAATGCCTCCTGCAGTGACGGTACAGGGTTATTGGAATACCTGGAGCATTTTGCAAAATGTCCAATGTACGAATTGTAATGTTTGACTGCTTGCCTACAGAATCATGAGTGATGAATCTTTAATTACCCGTGTAATCTTATGTTCTTATGTTCTTTGTATTTTTTAAAACTTGATATAAAAAACAAAACACCCAATTATTTGATATCACTTCAGTGTTAAACCAATCTGCATATGGTTTACTTACCCTTATCCGTAATATCTTGTAAGCAAGCGATTCTTACAGCTAGCTTACATCTCATCTAATAACCTCCGTTACTATTGCGTTTGCTAATTTCATAATTGAGTAAACTATATTCCACTGTAGAATTCATACCGTCATTCATTGCAGGGTGAATTTAATTATTGTTTACTGTAGGAAAAACGCTGTAAGTTTCTTTGCAGCGTACATAAATCTACAATTGCCTAACCCTTCTATGCAGCACTGGCTGCTGTGTACTTGATAGTTACGAGTAAAATCGCGCTACTGTTTTGAACATTTTAGATCTACGAAATGGTGCGATTTTTCGACACGTCATTTTGTTTTAACACATGGTGTAATTCGAGACAAAGGACCAAGGTCAGGCGCGCGAACATTAACGATTAAAGTTTCGTGAAAGCAACCGCTCTCGAACGATACCTACGTCCGCCCACTAGCCCTGGCATTTGGCGAGTGATTTCTGTTGCCTAAAAATGATATATAAACGCTCGTCGCTTAAAGGCTCGTTCTTTGTCTAACTGTTTTTTAGTCGAATAAATATATTCCGCTATTCTGTGTTTTAACTTTAAGGAGTTTTACTTTTGCGCGTGTGGGGCAACCACCGCACGATTTTAATTCACTTAATTAACAACACGTTAATTACAGCAACGGATTCTTCCACAACAATGGAAAATCTGGACAATACCACGAATTCGTCCGACCGAATGGATAATTCGTTCAATGCTACCACTACCACCGGAGCCATTCCAGGCAAACGAGATGGATCCCGCCATCAAGTTCACAACCGCCTGACACTTACCTTGCCTTGTCAACAATTACTCCTTATCATCCGCTTACTATGTGCCTTCATCTTCTGCTTCCCTTTCCCCTTCCCTATCCCTTCGTCTTCCCACTTACCCTCACCCTCACCTCACCCTTACGCCAACCCTTATCCTAATCCTTAGCCTCACTTTTAGCCTTAGCCTCACCATCAGCCTCATCATCAGCCTCACCGTAAGCCTCACCATCAGCCTCACCATCAGGCTCACTATCAGCCTCAGCCTCGCCCTCAGCCTCACCCTCACCCTCACCCTCACCCTCACCCTCAACATCACCATCACCATCACCCTCACTGTCACTGTCCTTTTCACCATCATCATCGGTCTCACACTCATCCTAAGCCGCATTCCCCCTGATCATCAGCCTAACCATAATCTTAAATGTCACTCCCTAACCCTCACTCTCACCCTGACTGTTGCCTTCACCCTCATATTCACCCTCACCATCACCCCCACCGTCACCTCACCCTCATCTTCATTCACAAACTCACCCTCGCCCTAAACCCTCACACCCACGCTGATTACTTCTTAGAACATTTTTATTATCGAAAAGATGAACATAAAGTTTTCTTCTTGATTAAAAAGTTAATACTTTTTCGAGAAATTTCAAATATGTGATCAAAGCATGAAACATTTTGTACATTTTGGAAAAATGTATGGAACAAAAACTAAATCAAATCAATGAGAGCGACTAAAATGCTGCACCTCAAAAAGTTAAGGTGATTAAAACAGTGGTGGTCGCATTAATGCCTAATAATGTGCAAAAACTGTTTTATTTCATGAACATTTCATCCGAAAACGGTCATAAAAACAGTTTTCGAAAAATTTATCTTCTGGAAATTCTTGGCAGTGCATCAAAGAACCATTAGTTTAGTGGCTCTATTAGTTTCAATACTGGTTTTCGAGACTTCGAAAAAAAAAGATCTGAAATGATTAATTGCCCGTAAGATGCATAAAAAACAGTTTCAAGGTTTAAAACTTGTTTGAAAACAAATTTCACTCGCTCAGTCAGTGCCCGAAAACAGAAAGATGACCAAAATGTCTGTTTGTGTCATGTTGTCATTGACGGTATTGTACTTTTGTAAAAATACAGTATCCTTTCAAGACTGTCCATCGAAGGAAACTTTCATTGAATCCACCGATGGTTCAGTTCGATTTCCATTTTTCAATATTAAAAATAGTGGCGGAGTGAAAAAATATTACTCGTACAACGACGCTGTTGAAATCTGTCGTCAATGCTTCGATGCGGATCTGATAAGTAACTTGAAAGCGCTAAATTTGAAAACTTATAAACTGTTTTTGGGTGTCAGTCGCACTGCCGGCGCCAAAGAATGGAGGTGGTCGAATCATATTACGTTGGAAAACTGGAAAGATCACGTTTCATACTTCGATCAGGAAAATATCAAGAGCGACGTGAGCTACGGAGTTGTCGCCGAGCCCGATAAATGGACGGCAGTTCCGATCACACCAGAAGTAGGCTGCAAGAAAAATCACCAACATTATGACGGAATTGATGAGATAGCTTGTCAACGGCCATACGTGAAAGGTTGCCGTATGTGGAACTATACGGAACCATGGTGCACATACAGACGCCCGTTCGGCTGTTACAAGGTTGTCACGACACGCAAGTTACACGGAGATGACCCTGCTTCATATTTGTGCACCAGTCCACTGGTCATGTATTCCGCCGTACAATGTCCAATAAAAGAATGCTCTTGCGATTTGACCGAATGGTCCGAATGGTCTGAATGTAACGCGAGAGATTGCGATGGCGGTAAACGGTATCAGCGAAGGCAAATCACCACTTCGAAGTGCCATTCGATCAATCGCTACGAGCTTGAAAGAGTGGAAAATTGTACGATCATTGGTTGCGATCAGCTCGTCGATGAGAATGAAAACGAAATCAGAATGATCTCCGAATTAGAATCTATAAGACAAACTTAATTCAGAAAAGAACTGAACCTTCGCCATTGATGTTACAAAATTGTTTCGTCGTATTTTGCCTCGAGGCTGTAATAACGTTACTATTAAACGCGCAACGTTTCGGAAATTTTACAAAAATCTGTGTCATGAAACAAACAATCGGCGTGAATTGCACAGATGTAAACGACAATAGTGGTTTGTGTCAAAACTAATCGACAGCACATGACGTGTTAATTTCATCATTTAACGAGTAAATGTCACGCACAGAGTTCCTGGTTTCGTTTCGTAAAGGTAGTTTTATTAATATCAACTAAAAAAACAACGTGACCGTAAATAAAATAGTTGAGGACTGTGCCACACCATCATTTTTTTAACCATTCATAATTAGTCAGTGTTGCATCTGTCGACGGAGCCAAGTTGTGATGTGAACTCGAGCCTTGGTTCACACCAATTCAAAAAAATTAATATTGGTAATAAAGTTTGGCCTTCAACAATAAATATACGTCTGGATCCTCAAAAAATGAAATCAGAAACTGGCCATGTTTTTAAAATTTATCGCATTTTTGTCAGTGTTGAATTTACGATATTTATCTTCACATTGTTCATGGACGATGAAAATACTTGACATGGCGAGTCATCTTATTCGTTTGCTTACAGTTCTTTTGTAAAAATATGTAGCACACAAAATTAATACGTCAAACACTTAAAGCTCACTAAATGAACAATATTGAAAAATGAGGTAGTTAACAAAAATGCACGGATACATTTTGGAAATTTTAACTTGTCAACTGAATGACACTTAGATTGCTCTCCATCGACAGTTTTTGTATTAAAACTTCTTTAGCTGCCGCGCTTGGGCTGGTGCTCTCCCGGTGGAAGACCATTTCATTGTCCGACCGCGAGTAATTTGCATGTCGCATGGCCTTTGGAACGAATAACGAACTGAAGGTAGTGCGAAACCTTGAACTCATGCTGCAATACAGGACGAAATTAACATCGCTATTTATCAGGGATAACATATCCAGAAGATCCCCGATCAGTGGGTAAAGCGTGAAATAAATGTCGTCGACGAAAATGCCGCTCAAAGTCGCCATTGTAGCTTGTGGTAGTTCCGTGACGACGAATACGGATAAAATGGCCACTAGCATGTTTGTGGTTCTGCTACTGAGATGATCGTCCGCCGGTTTACTGTTCGACTTGTACAGGAGCCTCGATTTCCTGACTTTAGCTTTATTCAAAGTACGGTAGAGTCCCAAAATGGATATGGCTAATAAAAAACACGGTATCAGTTTGAACGCTATACCGTTCGTCCACAGCGTTATTCTCAACAGCAGACAGTCCTCCTTGAGTGCCACCGGAGAATGAGTGACTATGTAAGCCTGCTGAAGCGACGAGTGATTGCTGTGGTTCGCGTGACACGCAGGCAAGTAGACCGCGGCTATCTTTTGCGTGAAAACCATAGGCAAGCAGCACGCGCTAACCGGAATACAGACGAGAGCGATGTATTTCCACGTATTTTCAGGTTGTAAGATACTGTAGCTTATCTTTATCCGTTTAAGCACGGCTAGTCTCATGAATGCTAGCAGCACCGACATCCATAGACTAGACGAATGCAACAGTACGCTCCATACGGAATGAAAAAGCAGGAAGTTCATCCAGCTTAACGTATAGACTTCGATCAAGCAACTTTTCAGATTGTTGAAAATATAGAAATGCGATACGAATACGATGTAAGACGACATTTTTCCCATGTCGCAGAGGGCGATGGCTGCTAAAACTAAATTCGTGGAGGTCTTCATGTTGTTTCGAGTGAGTACAACGAAATTCAAACAGTTCGTTAATAAACCGAACGAGCAAAGTATAAATGATACATACCCGTGGACGGGTCGGTAAAATTCGTTGAAGTATTTTATTCTATCGATGTAAGGCAAGTATGAGTGGTTACTATAAAAGTACCGGTCACTGGACAGTGCTTCACAATGAAGACTGTTGGTCATCGTAGACCCACTAACCGGTTGCTCGTGCCTCGATCGACAAAATGATTAACTCGCAAAAATTTCAGACACGCAATTAACTTTCTTACTCCTCAAAGATCCTTGAAAAATTTTTCCAATTAATGGTCATTTCAAAAGTGGAAAGTCAAGTACAACCCGTCTATAGATCAACGCCATCATTCAAACGGGCCGCTGAAAACAACTAAGTAAATGTAAAGTCACTCGCTACTTCCGTATGTGGTAACGCATACCGACATAGACAGCGCATAACTAATCACTCATTTGTTCATGATAAGGAAATTTCTGCTCACATGAATGTCAACTACAGTTCAATTTTTACACTTGTCAAGTGATCGGATGTGATTAAATGCTGATAAGACGAAGTTGACGTAAACTTCGACTCGAGGTATTTTTACGCAATTTTTTTCCGAACCATTTTCATAACATTTTAGGCAACCTTGCCACATTTATTTTGAGCTAAAATGCGACATCAACATAAACTCTTCTTATCACTATGTTGACATTGGTGTTCAGTCTTGCCAATCGACGACGAAGCTTTCGACATTCCGCTCGTGATGTTTCACAATTCTTGCATCAGCAAGCAAAAATTTTTGACGATATGAACGTTTGTTACCTTTTAAGGTTTTCATCATTTATTAGTTGGCTAAGAGTTAAATAACACGCAAATGTTATGGCTATGATAGGCGTACCCCTGATGAGCAAGGGCATCAACCCTTATAAGGCTAGCGCGAATAAGACGAAGAATGTCGATCGACTGACATCGGGACAACCGCGACGACGGTATCAGTCGGAAAATATACCGCAATCTGCCCCGACAGTTACTCGAAAACGATATCAGTCTGTGACTCATAGTGATAAGGACATCAACAAAAACAAACCGAAGAACGGCTTGGATGATACAAAGAGGTAAGCAACCTCGAGAGCATTCGAGCCAAAAAAGTTACATAGTCAGAGCTACAGTTTTAATTCGTTTTTGCAGAACTTTGTCGTCGCCTGATGTGATTCTGGCCAGCAGTAACGGAAAAAGTTCGCTGGATTCGAGCAGTCGAAAAAATTCAGCGGGTTCTAGATCGGTTTCGGGCGTTTTAACGCAATCGGCTAAAGGATCAGACGCGAAGCCCGAATTTCAGCGGTCACTGACAAGAACGTCCCTTCGAAAACCGAGTCATCTGCCACCGATTCTCGAAGAGAAATATCCATCGCTGACCGACTTGCAAAATATCATCGAAGAAAATTACAAAACTGTTCGAGGTTCGACGAACCGACGACGAAGCCTTAGCGAAAATGCCGTCGTACAAATTAACACGACAATTGAGAGCAGCAAGCAGCACGGTAGATGGAGACGATGGAATCCGATAAATAAACTGTGGAATCAGCTTCGAGGTACGCCCAGCAGTTCGAACCATAAAATCAAAGAAATCGTCACGAGTAGCAACAGTTCCAGTAACCAGAGTGTACCGACATCGTGCAATTGCATTCACTAGCAACGTTACAAGCTTGAAATTTGGAAATAACACAGAGTTTTATAATGTTTTGCACTTTTGTAAATGAATGTGTGATATTGCTTGCTGTCTGCAAACGATGTTCGTTTGTATAAGAATGGTTCACAAGCTAAAGTGTCCAGCAGACAAACTAAAATGTCCAGCAGACCTTCGAAGTTCACGATTTCGAATAGTCATCGGTTATGAAAATTTATCGTATCAAGTTGTATGATATTATATGCAAAAAACTTTATTATTGTGCCATAAACACAAAAATAAAAGAATCAGTAGAAACCTATTCAAGCACAAAAGGAGTCGTCTGCCTCTTCTTATCCGACCAGTCTGCGTGCGCTTGGTAAAACTCATCCGTGCATTAGTGCTCGCAGTCCTGAGGGTAGAAAACTCGGGGGGACAATGATAGTCGTTCTTGCAAACAGCCAAAATCTCGTCGCAAGCCATGTCCAAGCTAAAAATATCTACAATTGTTTGCAAAAGTGTGATTAGTTACCTTTGCGATGATTTAAACTTGCATTATTTGAAGTCGATCGGATAACGGATACACTGGAGGATCTCGTCTAATACATCATTCGGCTTTCGATGTTGGAAAAACCTGCAATAAAACCGAACATGGTTTCATTAAATGTTTTACCTTTAACTTTGGCTTGGCGTACTGCTAGCGAACTATACTGCTTGTTTTATTTTGAAAACAGTTCTCACGGCTTCATGAGACTTATGACGAATGTCAAGCTAGCAATCAGTGGGATGCTCACTTGATAACTATTCATCGTACCTTCTTCTCAATGGTAGAAAATTTCAAGGCAAGATATTTATGAAATCACGATATATTTGTTAGGACTGAGAACAAAAGAAATTGTGTGTATGTATTCCCAAAGAAAGCCCATCCCAGGTTTCATTGAATAAATTGCGTTCGAAAACTGAATTTTACCGTTACAATGGAGCTCATTGTCAATGCCTTTTTTTCTATTTAGGTTTTAAAAACAGCAAAAACATGCCAACAAACAGCAAGAAAACGTTTAACGAAATATGCAAAATTCTGACACTATGTTCACAAGTGTCGCCTATGGGGGAACAATTGATCACCCGAGAGTTTTGTAACTAGACAGTTTCTTGAAATAAAAGTGAGAAATTCAATACGAGCGAGCATTTCGAGGCAACGTGTCGTGTAATTTCACTAGCTACTTTTGAAGCATTCCGTGCGAGCTTAGCTAGATGGTTACTTCGAAACGGGTTCCGCTATCGCAAAGACGAATTGTTCTTGGTTCGATTCCTTGATAAACCGCTGGCGCAGTCTCACACTTTTTCGCACCACAGAGTCAAAGGTTTTTGTACCACTTTGTCCGTTTTCAACAAACTTGCACAGCCTCCTTTCTTCAATCTTTTTTTCAGTATTGTTTCATCAAGAATTAGCATGCCAAAGTTTTCCATTATTCGCAAATAATAACATAAAAAACGACTTTTTCATTTTAATTGGTTTAAGTGCCAAAAAATGTTGCAGCATGTGAACCTTTGCTGGTCATTAATTCTAATTCATATATGTTGTCAAAATCTTGTCTGCTCTGGTAAATACTTAATAAATTTTTTATTTATTGTTCTCGTTCATAGTTCGACCATTACAGTTGTACAGTATGAGGCCCTTCCTTCTTAATTTAGATTAATGATGTTTTAGGTTCAGCCAAGCAACTATACTTTAAGAAATAGTCAACTGTAGTAACTATAGTTTATCATAGTTAACATGTTCAATGACTTGCAGACAACAATTGCGTAACATTCACTCTAATGGAGAAATGCGATGCGGGGTTCAAGGAGAAATATCGGTAGGTTACAAAATATCCAAAAGGAAAACATCACCATGCTTCAGTGTCAAAAATGCGTTGATATGCAAAGCCAATTGATGACGAAACAAGATTTGAAATACATTGCGAAAAATGATAAAGACAAGAAAATGTATTTCTCTGGGCAAAATTTAGCGAAGGCCGCTAAGACGTCGAGAAAAGTTGCACAAGCGGTAACCAAAAATACAAAAGCGACAACTGTGAAAGCAAAATCTGATAAGAGTGTGAAAAAGTCATTTTCTGGCTGATTTGTATTGTTTGCTCTTCCACCAGAATAAAAAATGTGTTATAAAAGTGCAAGACAGTCTCGCAATCTTGCACTTTTAGTTCTTTTTAGAATCAAACAATAAATGTATTATTTCAACATTCTTTCGCAAAAGAACACAAAGAAACACTTTTTACGTTTGAAAAAACTACGTACAGTTGTTTCATGTTTGTTCAATTTTCACTTCAAAGCATGCAGACTTTTCTGAGAGGTTTCGTCTCATTGTTGCTCGTTGCGATATGTTTCGAAACGAACAACAATAAAGTTGGACAGCTGCTCTAGGCGTAGGTGAGATAAGCAACGGACTGGACATATATTCTTTCGGTGAGAGTGGCCCGACTGGACAAATGCGACAAAGGTTTCACCGTTAAGGGTACGCAGGTGCACGAAGTTTCGAAAAAACAGAAAATCACAACGGTGTCTTGCGAGATATGCGTGAATTTGAAAGGTCGTATCGCAACGGCGAAAGACTTGCAAGGGCTTAAAAATAAGTAAAACAAGAATTTTGCATCGGTCGGCGTTCCTTCGTCGACCAAGAAGGCTGTAGCAGTTGATGCGCCATTGGCGCCCAAGAACGTTGCGCAAGTGGGCCCGAAAGGAAAACCACCCCCGAGCTCGAAGAAGGGTACGACTAAATCTTGCAAAAAATCCGGATAGTGTTGTGTACCACACATTTTTCTAGTTTCCTAGTTATCCAGTCAGTGATGGTGACAGTTGCAATTTTTATGGAAAAAAAACACGTCACTAGGTTCGACACCCACGCCGGTTTCATAACGAAATCATGAAATCCTGGGATTCTAAAGGAGATAGGATTTATATTTGTAATTAGTGCTACTTTTATTGATTGAACTTGAATTTGCAGTTGGTCGTAATGTTCGATGGGAAGCGAATGAACCCTAAAATGATTGTAATTCGGGATTATATGCGTACTTTTTTAGTAAAACAGGAGCCTTCCATGAAAACAGTTTGTCCTTTGAAAAACGTTACATAATTTATTAACAAAATGAAAAATTAGTTATTTTAATATGAGCCATAAAATCAGTGAAAACAATTCCATTTTTACAGCAAGTGATGAACAAACGCAGATACAGATGTGCCAACAGCACCAACGTTCTTAATTTTATTGTTTTGTAGTTCTTGCAGTCTTTAGCTGTTGTGTAATGGAGGTGTTTTCCTGCTACTTAAATGTAATTAAAAGAAGGAATATTTTATATAATTATTTTATTTTAATTTAATTTAATTTAATTTAATTTAATATTTTAATAAATGAAACAAAACTAAACAACCAGGATCCAAATTGAGTTGGTAACGTTGGGCGCCTTGCTCGATGTACGAGATGGCTGCTCCAACAGCGACATTACAAGCAAGAGCGAAACATTGCGAGAAACGTTCAGTTAGCGACTGAAGTGTTGAATCACGATGATTCAATTCAAGCAAAGATCATGAGATGAAGAGTCGTACGAAGTTGTATAAAAACAAAGAAATGAAATCATAAGTTGCATCAGCCCCTGTCACAGTTGTGATATGACATTTCAATGTGATGCATATGTTGCGAGAAACTATCGTGAACTTATGCGTCTTTGAGGTTTGATAAAAATGTTTGCATTATTTAATTTGGAAAAGAAGTAAAAATGCAAGACTGCGCCAGTGGTTAGACAAGGAATCGAACCTAGAAATTTTCAACTTTAGTGAAATTGCCTACCATTTGCGAAGTAACCACAGAGCTAAGCTTGCACAAAAGTTTCCGCAAACTAGTCATCTATAAACTATGGAATAAACTACGAATGACATGCATCTATTGATTTAAGCGATGATGCAATTTTCTAAAAGATTGCTCGATATAGCGAGACTTTACAGAACAACGAAACTAAATCGTCGTGTGATTTAGTCATTTGGTAACTTCCCAAGGATGTAATTTTCGAGAAATGAAACTTACTGGCTTTGAATACCTGAGACACCTGATGCTGACTTGCTCCTTTGTTACATCACATTTTTTATTCTGATGAAAGCAAAATAACTATAGTTCATTTACGTTAGTCTGTGCACTGTTACAAACAGGTACATGGGATTCAAATATGAATCAGATTGGAATCTGTTGACAAAGTTTGGACATCTATGTTAACAGGTGTTTTTTCTGAAAATGTGCATCCTGGATGTGTCCGCCCTCTCGTTACTCTAAACTGAAGCTTTTGAAAAGCTGAACAAGGGTACGACTAAATCAAGCAAAAATCAAGCAATCGTACATTGTTCTAACTTTTCAGGGTTGAATCATTCCCAAATAAAGTTTTATTAAACGTTCGCAATACATTTGGAAATCGCATCATAAAATTGACAAGAATACAGGGTGTGACATAATGATTCACCCACCTTGCGATACATCATACTTCGAGATTAGATACATTAATTTTGAATACACTATCTTGTTGAGAATTTTATTCTGCGTTGAATGGTACTTGTCTTGATGAATTGTCTGGTACCGGGCGGAAATGGAGCTGCCTAAATCGCAACCATTCCAAAATTTTCATTTTTGTTAGAATTTCATAATTTTCAAAATGAGTTTCGATTCAGAAGAAGCACGCATCGTCAACCGCATTCTAGCATGTGCATTTTTTCAAGCTTAAGAAGCTGGAGCAACGTTTATAACAAAAAAATGGGTGGCAAGTCGACTAAAAAGAACTGAAGATTGGGTGAAGCATAACTGGAGAAAAAACCCGATGGAATGCTTCACTGATTTTTCGAAATGTAGCCGTCCAGAAAGTTTATCTCAAGAATCCAAGGATATTATTAATTCGGGCATCGAATTACAAAAGAAAAGCTGCTGTAAAATAGCTAAAGCAATTTTGGCTAATCGAGAAAAGAATTATAGCTGTCGGACGGTTCATCGATTTTTACGAAAGCAAGGATTTCGACCATTTCACATGATTGCCGACCATTGAAAATGATCTCAACAAAGAAGATCACATATTTTTGACTGAATACGCAAAGGATTATGATGAAGTGGACTTCCTTCATTTAGTATTTAGTGATGAATTTTTAATTTATGCCTTTCGCAAACCGAATCATCAAAATGATCATGTCTGGGCCATGGTACCAGAGGAAATTGATGAAGAGGAACACTATCGAGAAATTGTCAAAAATCCAACTTGCATCGGCTTATTCCTTATGTTTACAGCAAAACGATTGCTTTGGGTTATTAAAGAGCAAGGTCAGTCATGGGACGGAGATTATTTTAGGCGAGTTGTGTTACAGCATAATGTTATTCCATTTTTGAACGATCCTGATAATGTTTTGGTAGTTGGAGAAACGACCTTTGTTCACGACAAGGCTCCGTGCATGAAAGCGAACGGCACTCAAAAATATTTGCAAAGCAAAAAAATTTATCATTTTGGGGCAATGATTTATGGGCTGGTAACAGTCCCGATTTGAATCCGACAGAAAATCTTTGAGAAGTCGTGAAAGAAAAAGTCGAAACTCTCCTGCACAAAAAATTTGGAAAGGGGCGTTATTCTCACGATACCCTGCTTACAAATTTGAATATTGTCTTGCATGATTTAGAATTTGATGAGGATTTATTTAAATATTTATTATGTTCAATGAACATTTGAGGCAAGTTAGACTAGCTGGTGGAGGGCAAACTGATTATTAGTGTAAGCACGTTTCTTGTAGAAAATTTCTGCGATTTTGAAATTTCGAGTAGCTCTGAGAATTTTGATGATAATAAATGAACCGCTTGGAATTTTTTGACAAATAAAGTATCACTGTACGCAGAATTAAATTCTCTACATGATGGCGCTTTCGAAATTAACGAAGCTCCTTTGAAAATACATATTGCGAGGGGGTGAATCATCATGTCACACCCTGTAGTTTATCATTCAAGTGCAATTGTTTAGATTCTATAGCAACAAGTTTTTCTAAATGTCGTATTATATTGAAAATTGAAATGAATCTTTGACAATTTCTGTGGTTGAACTCTTGCCTGCTGTTGATCGACGTTCATGTTGATGGTTTTGATTTTTTGTATTTCGCGTCACATTGCGATTGCAAACACCGAACAACCTAATTAGAATAAGCCATCCGCAGGAAAATAATTTTTTGTGAAACTTCTAAAAAATGTCTTGTCTGTAGTATGCGGTGACCTGAAAGAGAATACGCTGTATCACATAGTAAACGCACAATTGAACTGTGCGATGCTCGTTCGTAAAGATGTCGACAGCGAATACATGTGGACGGGTGTCAATGTGAACAAAATAAATTACATGTATTGCATCAAATTCTTACAATCGCCGGACATATTCATGACCTTCAACTACGATTCGAATCTTGCGCTGGATATGAGCGGACCAAACTTGTTTCATACGAAGATTAATTGTCTTGCGTTCCAGCAATTTTCTTTAATTATCGATTCGAACAACACGTGCTACATTTATTCGAATACGAGCAACGCTGTGAAGCTCGAAGTAAACGAGTCACTAACGTTGCATGTAACATCAACTATAAATGCGCTTCAGTCGCAATTGAAATACTTCGGATCAGCTGTGGACTTTAGCCAATGCAGGATGAGAATTTTGTTTTTATAAAATTATTTATCTTGCGAAAACGCTTTCGCTTTTGAAGTGTTGACCAAACCGGATTACCCATCGTGTTCACTGAAAAATGAAACTGCTACATGTTAGTGTACAGGGTGACAATTTTAAACGTGTGCATAAGTTTTATTCCGCGCCACAAACTGAATTAATATTGAATACAAATACCCATTATAGTCTGATAGAGTGACCTTAGAAGAACATGTATCGGTAATAGCTATTCGATATAACTTTTGCATGCTTACAATCACGCAAACGCTTAGGAAACGATGCTACAGTTCGCCATAGGGTATCTTCATCAATTTCTGCCCAGGCCGCCTTCATATCGCGTTTCAGGTCGTCTAGGTTATTGTGGCGTGCAGCGCAAGCCTTTTGCTCCATTTGCTCCATTTCGCCACTGTGTTTCGGTGAACACCAACAACTGTTGCAATTGATGAAATTTTATGTCCTTGAAAAAATTTTCGACAAATTTCCATGAACAACAACGTACAGTGCCGCTCATAAGTTTGGGTCCCCCTGTGTGAAATGTGAATTTCACTACGATTCACTATTCCCGCTCGTGGAGACTGATTGCGATATCTATGATGCAATGTCTGCTTTTTTCTGGGGTTTCAAAGTACGCCGAATCCAAAGATGGCAATATTTTTTATCTAAAAAAACTCCTTTCTTTCTAAAAATGGGTACGAAAAGAAGCATTTCGCCTATGAAAAGAGCTCAAATTGTGATCATGTTTAATGATGCAAAAATACCAAAAAAAGAAATCGCTAGACGTTTAAATTTGGGTGTACATGCAGTTCGAAACACGATCAAAAAATTCGAGAACGGCGATGGGACATCGAGTTGTTTTCGAGATGCTCCAAGGTCGGGAGCACCAAAGAAAATTGATGAAAGGAGCAAACGTCGATTAGTACGATTACAAGAAGAAGATTGTCGAAAACCGGCTCGAATTATTCGAGATGAATTATCTTTGAACAGTGGACCGTCTGTACGATGTTTCTACGATTAAGCACCATTTAAAATCGGTCGGATTGATCGGAAGAGTCGCGATTAAAAAGCCTTTCATCGCGGAGGTTAATATTAAAAAAAGGTTAAAATTTGCTCAAGAATACGTTTCATGGACGAACAAGGACTGGCCGAAAGTTCTGTTTACGGATGAATCGAAATTCGATTATTTTATACAAAAAAAGCGTATCATCGTTCGTCGACGTCTAGGTGAAAAGTATAATTTAAAATGTCTCGTCGGTACAGTCAAACACAATGGTGGTGGAAGCGTCATAGTGTGGGGCGGTTTTGGAGCTGCCAGCATTGGACGATTAGTGATCATACCTGCAAAGCCGAAATTTACTGCCGACGCTTATATCGATTTATTACCTGAACATTTAACACCATCAATTGAAAGCAGCATTCCAAATCCAAACGAAGATTGGATTTTATTAAAAGACAACGATCCAAAACACACAGCCGAAGCTGCAGTAAATTATTATTTGGAAACAGGAATACCATTAATCGATTGGCCGCCACAATCGCCCGATCTAAACCCGATAGAAACTTTATGGAGCATGATTAAAGAAATATTAATGAAAGAGAATTATCGTGCTCATCATCAAAAAGATATGATTGAAAAAATTAAAAATATTTGGAATTCGTTTAGTGTTGAAAAATTGAGAGAATTAGCTTTTTCGATGCCTAGTCGTTTGCAAGCGTGTATTGATGCCAAAGGTGGTCCAACTCGGTTTTAGATATGATATTCTGACAGTAAAATGTTCGAGGATTATTTTGGTTACCTTTATTTGCTGCAAAAAATTTTTTGGAGGTGTGAGAGACGAAAAACCGACAAAATATTTATTTCGAACAGGGGGTCCCAAACTTATGAGCAGCACTGTACCTGTTTCTTATCCACCTTTATTAATCACTCGAAAAAGTAACTGCAAATTTGCTGATACCATTAAATAGCTCCATTCTTGCACTATCAGATACAATCAGATTTTTTCTGCTAGCATTTCCTGTTACTGTTTTGGCGCGCAATTTAAAGTGCACACGTTTAAAATTGTCACCCTGTAGATGTTTAGTTCATCGGCCAACTGATTATTAGCATTTGCAAATGTTTAAGGTGAAGCACGAGGAACTCCAATCGCTGTAACCGTTTTGACACTATTTGGATTGAACGTTACAAGTTTGTTACAAACGAGTTAGTCGACCAGCTGATTATTAGCATTTGTAACTGTTTAAAATGAAGCTGCAGGTACACCAAACTGCTATTTTGCAATTTGCAATTGCAATTTTTCAAAATCGAAGATAACAAAAGTATAAGACTGCATTATGTTATCAGCCAGCAATCGAACACGGAAGGTTCGAAATCCTTTGCGAAGTAACGAAGCGACTATTGTCGCACAAAAGTTTAGCTCGAGCTCATTAACTCAAACAAAGTTACAAACAATATGAACCGCGGTCTCAATACGAAAATTTTACAAGCAAAACAAGGCGACAATATAATACAATAACAAATCTACAGATTACAATAGGTCGATGACCGCCCCAGTGTTGCATGTTTCGAACATAACTATTTTGTACTACATAGTCGTTACCAGTGTAATAGGTGGTAGAAAATCGGTGGAGCAAAATTAGCAACCGATCAATCTGCACAAAAGCACAGAGTTAGGTGGCAAAGTTAAATTTAACATTCACAAAGACATGTGCGAAACACGTTGTAACAGCGATGGACACACATTACCATTCAGGTGCAATTTTTAGATTCTATAGCAACGAGTTCATCTAAAATTCTCATGTGATAGAGAAAATTAATTGAATCTTTGACATTTTCTGCAGTTGATCTGCTGTTTGTCACTATTTTCTTCGATGTCCGTGTTGGTAGTTTTGATTTTTTGTATCTCGCTTCGCATTGTGATTGCAAACACCGAACAAAATAATTATGGTAAGCCATCTGCAGGAAAACAGTTTTTTGTGAAACTTTCTAAAAAATATCTTGTCTGTAGTATGCGGTGACCTGAAAGAAAATACGCTGTATCACATAGTAAACGCACAATTGAACTGTGCGATGCTCGTTCGTAAAGATGTCGACAGTGAATACATATGGACGGGTGTCGATGTGAACAAAATAAATAACATGTTTTACATTAAATTTTTACAATCGTCGGACATATTTATGATCTTCAACTACGATTCGAATCTTGCGCTGGACACGAGCGCGAAATACTTGTCCCACGCGAAGCCGACTTGTCTACCTGCACAGCAATTTTCTTCTATTATCGGTACGAACAACACAATGTGTTACATTTATTCCAACTCGAGCAACGCCGTGCTTCGAAGTCAACGACCGGTTAACATTTCCTGTAATGTTTTGTATAGATCCTCGTTGGTACCAATGAATGGAACTTCGGATCAACTGTGGACTTTTACATCGACTCAGAGTGAGAATTTTTCGTCTTTAATACTACTTTATCATGCGAAAATGGTTTCCCTCTTTTAGTGTTTACCTCACCGGATTACCCGCAGTGTTCATTGAAAAACGAAACTGTTGTTTCAAGTTTGTGTACATGTTTCGTTGATCGGCCACCTGAGTTGTCAACATTCGCAACTGTTTAAGGTGAAGCATCAGGAACGCTGTATGCCGCCGTTATTTTGTTGCTGGTTGCATTGATCATGTTCTATATACTGGTCAGGTATCGAAAGCTTATCAAGCGAATGTGTATAACTTGGTGTCTTACACCGCTGGATGAAGTGGTGACGAAAACAATGCGCGGTCAACGAGCATCGGTGTCCGAAATTAAAATACTTCAACCCGCGCCTAATAACAAAACAGTATTTTAAGTATTTGATTATTTGTTGCAGTCCATTCACTACTGCAAACTCAAAAAGTTTACAGTCAGATTGGTTTGTTCGTACGGCCGAAAATCCGGTTTTGAACGACTTACACTTTACAAATGGTCCACTTTATCTGCTAGCACTGTCTAAAACACATTGGACTGTTTTGTAAAGCGTGAGCGATTCAAATTTGTGTTTTACGCTGTACGTGCACATCATTCTTAGTGTAAACATTTTGAGTTTGCAACGTGAATGGACGATAGACAGTATTGAACAAGCTAATTGTCTTGTTAGGGTTTCAATCAGAATATTACTTTGAACAATCCGTGTTACGAAAGCGTCAAACACGCTATGCAGGCAAATGCGGCAGTAACAAACGCGCTATTTGCAATAACAAAGTACTCGGATGAAGTTTATCATCCACACGCGACCAGTGCCGTCAGAGAGGACACTGCACAACAAACGAACATTGAAAAGGGTCCTTGTGATGAGCCTGAAGCATATGAAGTTGAAAATGCAGCTGAAACGAAAGTCGGAGCTCGAACGGAAGTTCGAGCCAGCATTGAATCCGAGAATTGAAACTTTATGACATGTGAAAAGCAAAACCATAGTTTAAAAACTTTGTTTTTTTAGTTTTTTCTTTTAAGAAACTACTTTTTTAACAATTTTCCCCCAAGGAGCATGCTTGTTACGTCAGTGACGGACTAAAGATGCGGCAATTATAGCTGCGACAAATGGAACTACAATAACTGAGCCTCAATTCATGTAGTTTTTGTTTCGATTATTAATAAATTAATTGATATTTGTATGAGAAGCAGAAGAGTACTGCCATTTCGGAGCAAGAGGTTTAGGCATTGTCCACTCTTAACATTCATAGTGATTCGTGTAACGTTTTTTAGATTGAATTTTTTCAAATAACGTTTCGTTATTGAATTTTGTATTGTAAATCGTTTCATCGAAGTTCGTCATGAAATCCTAGAAGAATGCGTCATAAATGAGACTCGAACAGTCTAGTGATCAGGTGCAAATACTTTTTTAGCTTGCTTTTACAAAATATTAAATCGTAATAAATTGAAAACTTTAATTGAATCTTCAAAAAATTTCTGCATTTTGATATGTTGTTTGTTTGATTCAAATTCGCTATTTTCTTTTCTCATTCATGTTAGTCTCCATCCTCTTCTTCTAATCTTCTTCATCTTCTTAACTCATCTTCTTCACTCATCTTTTTGATCTTCATCTTCTTCATCTTCTTCACTCATCTTCTTCATCTTCTTTCATCTTTGTTATCTTCTTCTTCATCTATTTCATCTTCTTCTTCATCTTCTTCATCTTCCACTAATCTTCTTCTTTTTCGCTCATCTTCTTCTTTCATGCAAACAAGTTCCTTATTACACAGGCAGTCACTTACAGCTTGCGAACAAAAAGTAGACTATTCTATTTACAAATGTCAAGCATGCGAACAACACTAGTGGATGCAGTTGCACGATGTCGTCTGCTATGATAACTGGAACTGTTGCTATTTTATGATTCAAACTGCTAGGCGTACCACAAACGACATTCTTGCCTGTCGTATTTTAAAACCTTGTAAGTCTTTATTCTTTCAAGTTCACGCATATGGAGACATCGTCGTGATTTTCTGTTTGCTTGAGACTTGTTGAACTTATTTACTCTTAACAGTGAAGCCGTTGTCGCATTTATTCCTTCTGGTCTCATCTAATGAACGCGTTCATAATACCATTGTGAAGTACCACGGAGTCAGCTTGCACGAAAGTTCCCTGAAAACTAATCATAATAGACTAAGGAATAAATTATTAAAGTCCATTCACAATTGCAGATGCAAAAAGATTAGTTAGAATGATTTGCAGTATGTCGGAAAAGACAATTTTGAACCACTTACACTTTACAAAATGGTCCACTAAACAAAATTGAAAATTTTTGTAAAGTGTAAGGTGATCAACAATTGTGTTTTCGTCACTTGCACATCATTCTTACTGTAATTTTTTTGAGTTTGCAATTATGAATGGACTATAAATATATCTTCAAATGACTTAAGCCATGATGCAATCTTCTGCGAGATTGCATAAGACTTTTACTGAACATCGAAATCAAACCTTTAGTGCGAGCATAGTCGCCTGGTTTTCCGTAATGGACACATATTTCAATTGAAATGAAATTTACTGGGTTCAAATACCTGAGACACAATTGACGCTGTCTTGCACTTTCGTCTCATCATTTTTCATATCCATCAATGAAGAAAGCAAATAACTAAATCAACATTGTAATACTTTGACGGTTTGCTATTATGTTTGCTTGCAGTTAAAACGTTGCCGCTACATCGTATTTGGTCCAACTTGTTATATCTGTCTGGTAAAAAGTGTGAGACCGCGCCTGTTGTTTGTAGAGGAGTCGATCCGAGAATAGCATATCTTAGCGTAAGAGCGCACCATTTCGAAGTAACCAAGTAGATACGCTTGCGTGGAGGTTGCCTGAAAAATGGCGTGCAAAGTGTTTTTGAAAGACCAGAATCAAACACTCGCGCATGTTCACTTTCCGTGGAACAACTTTCTTAAGGTACGATAACAATAATTTTTAAGATGATTGTACATTTATAACATGACTATTCTCGGAAGGTCCTTTATTCAAGTGAACAACTATATTCAGTGATCAACCAATAAAAAGCGAGTTCGTCGATGTGTACCTATCGCAAAACTTTTTCCAAGTTATGATGCAATTTTTCGACTCTACTGCAACATGTAAGTATAACAAACAATGTGTTCAGTTCAAGAAAATTCGCTAGACTCAATCTTTCGTGCGAGCTTAGTTGTTTTTGTTACTTCACAATGGATGCAACTTTCACTGTCAATAAAACCTTCTAGGTTCGACTCCCACAGATATCATTGACGCAGTTTCGCACTTTTGTTATTTTCAGTTTCGAAAATATTGTTTAATTATAAACTAAAATATCGACGTCTCTGTAAGAAATGTTTTCTATTTTTTTCATATGTAAGTACAAGCTCGTAAGTATATTTTTTTACTTAAAAAAAGTAAAAGTGCAAGACTGCGCCAGTGGTCATACTAGGAATCGAACCTAGAAAATTTCACCCTTAATGAAAGTGCATACCAATTGCGAAGTAACCACAGAGCTAAGCTCGCACAAAATTTTTGTGAAAACTAGACTAGAATTATAGACTTGATTGCAGACTACAAATGGTGACAGACGAGCAACTGTTGACGTATGTAGTGATGCAATTTTGTACTCTAATGAGCGGAAAAACTTTGTTGATTATTGAAATAAAAATATCGTACGAGTGTAATGTATTTTGAAAAAATCTAGTTTTTCATTCAAGTGTTGTGCAATAAAGTGAATGAGTATATATAAAACTGGTTAAATGAAAATAACATTTAAGACACGTTTTTTGTAAGATTTTACCTTTATCTGTATAGGACTGCTTGAGACCCATCTCAGAAGTAAAATCTAAATAGCCTATGTTGTAGAGAAAAAAATTTTACGAAAATAGTGGGCTTCGTTTTTTCATTTGGCGAATAGTGATCTTTGAGGACCATTTCAAAAATCAAAATTTTTCAAAAAACATGGGTTTCGTAAAATCGTTCCTGCTCATTTTTATTATTAGAGATACAAAGAGGTTCTTTACAGGGATCGAAAGAAGATACAATACCCTACAATTATTATTCGATCAACTTTTAATGTAGACTCCGTCTTAAACAGATAACAAGGTTCAAAGTGCTTGCTAATAATTTTCAGTGTACAAACACAGCTCATTCAGACAAAATAAAAATCGGTACCGTCATCTGGGGCTATTTCGTCACTTTTTGACCTAATCGCACTTACATTAATTTGTGCGATCTGGTAAATAAT